>JAFFST010045089.1:256882-299796 GCA_022414735.1 Noturus placidus | reverse complement strand
TATATTAGCTGACCCCTCTGAAACTCCCGATACGTCTTACAATCGGGGGTGTCTTACTATCGGGGAAACACGGTAATAAACACCATAATTTCCTCTCAACCCATTTTGCATCATTCTCCATCCGGTTCTCTTCAAATCCTCAGAGCACATACTAATACTATATTGGGATTTGAAGAAAAATGGATGAAGACTTATAATTTCTTATAATTAATTATTTATAGAGCATGTTTGATTTAGTAACACTTAGTAGCACTTTTCCACTGGGGTACGAGGTGAGAATACACGCTGAAAAGGATGCCAGTCTATCCCAGGGTGCCTTGCACACACATTAACACACCGATTTGCACCTAGTGGCAGTTTAGAGTAGCAATCCACCTACCTGTATATTTTTGGGAAGGGGAGAAAACCAGAGAACCCAGAAGCAACCCATTGGGGGAACCTGCAAAACTGCAATACTACAAGTGCTGGTGTTTATTCACGTATGCACAATATTTAAATGAGTGTAACTGTGGCTCATCAATATGAACAGTTTGGGGAAACTGAACCCAAAATATTTTTTAAAGATACATATATTTTTAATGATACACTCTATGCTCCATTTCCACATAACTGAGTAGAGCTTTACTATAAATCAGAACCACCTACAATGGCACATCATTTACGGTATATTAAAAACTTCTTGCCAGGTCCAAGACATGCACTTAGCAGAAATTGCATTATCTCCCACTACTTACATCAGCTGGCTTCCGGTAAAAGACACCGTCAGTGAATGACTCACTAGAACCAAAGTGCCTTTATCTGCAAGGTCATTTCTTAACAGGGAATGATAATCAGACTTCAGGACTCATTAAACTCCTGTGGTTGTTGAATTTTTTTTTTTTGTCAAATCTCACTAGTGTGCATTAAAGGAAATCATATCTAAACACTTGTCATACATTTACATTTACATTTATTCATTTAGCAGACGCTTTTATCCAAAGCGACTTACAAGTGAACACTCACACACCAATTGTAGCAGAGCTTCCATGCAAGGTGCTAGCTTGCCATTGGGGGCAACTTAGGGTTCAGTGTCTTGCCCAAGGACACTTCGGCATGGGATCACCCGGGCCGGGATTCGAACCGCCAACCCCACGATTCGTGGACAACCCGCTCTACCGACTGAGCCACAGCCGCCCATCATATTGCATTTAGGTTTAATATTCTGTTAATAATGGAGTATATTGCTTCATCTTTGTGTTCGGAGATTGTGTGAAGATGCTGGGTTTGCAGCCAAGAAACAGGTTACTTATGCAGCCTATGCACCTATAAAAACATAATAATAATAATAATAATCATAATCATAATAATAATAATAATAATAATAACAACAACTTCTCTTTTCATCCAAGGTTGCCAGATACTGATTGCTTCCAGCTCCATCAAACTATAACTTCCTATATCCAACAGTCCAAGATTGTTTTATCCCACTGTAATCAAAAATAGTTCCGATGGAGAAGCTGCTCTGACTGGACGCTCCGGTTACTGAATCTGGAATGCAGCCAGTAGTGCACTCACCAATGTCAGAGCCAAGCACACTCATTCTCTTAGCTCAAGATAAGTGTTTTGCTGGACTGGTAATAAAAGCATTGCAGAAGAATTGCACGCTTCATGGCCTTTACCATGTTGACAGCAAACCAGGTTGTAACTCTTAGTGGGATGATCAGTTTTAATTAGATCTAATGAGTCTGCAGAATTTAACTTATAGATAGAAGGAAGATATGAATATATAAGGGGAGCATGGTAACTTAGTGGTTAGCACACCTGTTCGATTCCCACCACTGCTCTGTGTGCGTGGAGCTAATATAATGTTTTCCCCGTGCTTCAGGGCTTCCCTCTGGGTACTCTGGTATCCTCCCCAGTCCAAAGACATGCGTTATAGGCTGACTGGCATCTCTTTATTGTCTATAGTGTGTGAATGGGGGTGTGGGGGTGTGAGTGTGTGTGCAGTTGTGGCCTGCGATGGGTTGGCACCCGGTCCAGGGTGTACTCCAGCTTGTGCCCTGAGATTAGCTCCATGGTCCCCTAAAACCCTGGGGAATTCACTTAGTAAATTAATTCAATACACTCCATTCAACATTCACCTGAAAGAATTTAATAATACCTTTTTTTTTAATCTAAATATTATAATTGCATATTCATAATGATATGAAGAAACAGAAATTTCTGCTATGACATGATATTGAAATTTAACTACATACATTTTCCAATGTACTTTAATGCCATAATTGAAATGGAATAATTAGGCCTTGAACAGGGGGGGGGGGGTATTAAAAGTAACAGTCAATATGTGGTGGCCTCCAGCTACTTTAAGTACTGAAGTGCATCTCATCCTCATGGACTGCACCAGATTTGTCCGTTCTTGCTGTGAGATGTTACTCCACTCTTCCACCAAGGCATTTGCAAGTTCTCAATCACATCTGGGGGACACATCCATCCATCCATCTTCTATACTGCTTATCCTTCCCTTCAGGGTCACGGGGAAACCTGGAGCCTATCCCAGGCAGCATCGGGCACAAGGCAGGGTACATCCTGGACAGGGTGCCAATCCATTACAGGGTACACAATCACGTATACATTCAAACACCCATTCATACACTATGAACACTTTGGACATTCCAATCAGCCTACCATGCTTGTCTTTGGACTGGGGGAGGAAACCGGAGTACCGATGCACGGAGAGAACATGCACACTCCGCACACACAGGGTCATGGTGGGAATCAAACCCCCGACCCTGGATGGGGGGGACACATGGTTACATGTAATTTTCCACTGCAAGGAAGATCAGCTGTCCTTCCTGTCTCCCTGTAGCTCTGTCTTATGTGTCTTACATTACAGACATTGTAGTTTATTGCTCTGGCCACATCTGCAGTCCTCATGCCTCCCTGCAGGAACCCTAGACATCTTTATTCTGGTGTTTTTCAGAAATAAATTCAATAGAAAGGTCTCATTAGTGTCTTAAGTTATTGTAACTGTGACCATAATTGCATATCGCCTGTAAACTGTTAGTGTCTTAAGGACTGTTCCACAGATGCATGTGCAATAACTGTTTATAGTTCATTGAACAAGCATGAAACACATTGTTTAAACCCTTTCCAATAAAGATCTGTACAGCTTTTTTGGATTTTACAAAATAATATTTAAAATACAGTCTCCTGAAAAAGGGACATTTCTTTATTTGCTCATGAACACAAACTTGTCCTCTCTGGAAGTTTGTATTCAGGAGTTGGGAAGCCGTAATTACGATGTCAGGTGCGTTCGAGTCACTTTGGTCAGAGCAAGATGGTGGTGTACCTTCTCCTAACTAACTATGAAAAATACAGCAAGGTTTTAAAACTCTACTTCTAGGAAATAAAGAACAAAGAATGCGTATCAGGTGTCTTTAGCTTTTTTATGTTTTTAATCAATTTATAAAGCCACTAAATTTTATCACTACATATTATATTGTAATTGTACAATGCCTTTGTAGTTTGTGCAGGCAGTTAGCTTTCAACAAATTTACCTTCAACTACAGACGTTGCAACCATTGATTCCACTGTTTTTTCTTACTGACGCACCCCCTACTCGGAAACTCAGGGCTCAAAGAAAATCCAATTTTCCACTCGTAATTATGACCTTGTGGTGGGATTTATGTGCGTTCAACTTGTAAATACAATCTTTCCGACATGACTTGAGGACACCATATAAAATGACCGACAGGATACACATTCAAAGAAAAAATAAGCATTCTAGACTGGATGTTATTTACTACATTTACATGGACAGCAATAATCCGATATTAACCCGATTTAGACAATACTCTGATTAAGAAATTACCATGTAAACAGCAATTTCTGATTAACCTAATCCTACTAAAGTCATACTCAAAGTAAACACAAATCGAATTAAGACATTTGGAGTATTCCTGTTTTAGTCGCATTATCGAAGTGCATTACAGACATGTAAACACCTTAATCACACTATTAATGTCGTGTGAGAGTTTACACCACATTTTGTGACAGGACATATACACAAAAATTTTCTTTCCATTCAGCGTCATCAAATTCCGTTAAAACAACTCACCCACCAGTATTTACTTCATACCTCCGAGTTTGTCGCGGTGGCATGAATGAAATGTTGGCGAATGAAAGTACAAAGGAGGCCTGTTGCTGGAAAAATTGTATCCGACCATCATCTATTTGCACGCATAACATGACAAATAATAAACTGCACTCGAAGCTTCCGTAAAATTCTAAATGAAACACTTAAAACTGTATACGGTACCATAACGAAGACCAACTGTATGTTGATACATGAATTTCTAGAGGGAACATCGGAGAACGTGGCATGGGGCCTTAATGACATTTGACGTTAATCGATGTATGATCTATAACATGTAACATGGGAACATGAAAGAAGTATTCTAAAAGCAACTCATGTAAACACCTTAATCAGAATATTGTCTTATTCAGAATAAGGTCAACAATTAGATTACTGCTGTCCATGTAAACGTACTCAATGTTCCAGAAGGGTTTTCTCGTTTAATTCATTGTTTGTTTGTTTTTTAATCATGTTATACATATCTTACAGGTTCTTTTGTACACGCAAGAGAGAAAAAAAAACCCCGGACTATTGCACCTTTCATTCTTACAGCCTACTGTAGCCATCACATTCACATTGGCGGGCGCCATGCCTTGTTACTGACACGCCATCTGTTTCAATTAATTTACGACATTATGTTGAGCTTTAAGTGCGCTCACCCACATGCCTTTAAAATCGCGTTATTATTATTATTATTATTATTATTATTATTATTATTATAAATTGAACCGCTCACGCGCGGTCACTTTAAGGCGCCGCCACGCCCACAGGAGGCTCGTGCACGCGACGCGCTGCTTGTTGTTTGTGCTCCAACAAGATGGCGGTGGCTCCCGAGAGCAGAGTGCTTTCCTACACTGTTTATAAATGGAGTTCATACTCCTCGACATATTTACCCGAGTGAGTAACGCAATGAAACACTACTGCGACTTTTTTTTTCCTTCCTTTCCTGTCCAGTCACACTTTGAAGCCGTGGCTCAGCTGGATAAAACGGGCGAAGTGCTCTACCCAATAGATAACCAGGGTATTTGCAAGTCAGCTGGGCGGTTATCTAACGCTGCTTTGCCTAGCTTAGCTTAGCTTAGCTTAGCTCGTGGAAACGTTCGCGCCTGAGCTCGCGCTGCATTTCCGCCTACACGAGCTGAAAATTAGGCTGGAATATTTACGTTGCTAAGAAACCGCTAACTGACTAGCTCGCTCAACGCTCAGGCAGTCATGCTAGCTAGCTAGCTTGTGTGCAGAAAGAAGACCACTTTAAGGAGATTATTAACGAGGTTATTTTGTTATGCGTGACATGTATGTAATGAATCATCTGGACAAGTTATCCAGGCTTCCTCTAACATGTTCGAGAAGGTCACCAGCAGGCTTCCTTCAGGGAAAGTTTAAGCGAATGTTTCGGTTTGGTCCGAATTGAAGGCTTTAATGCTGCAGTTAACTTCGCTTTAACTTGAGTTTATCCAGACACGCTGTTCACTCTGGTTAAGTCCAGTGTGACGACACGCCACAGGAATGTGACCCGCGTTTGTACCTCTATTTTTACCTCGGGTTCAGTCACCAGGCTGTGGACGCTTTTACACACACACACACACACACACACACACACACACAACTAACTAATGAAGACATTTTAGCTTTGATATATTAATAGATAGAAATGCCACCGAGTAATGTATATGGGGTTACACACTTTGTAGTGTGACTGCAAGCGCAGAATTATTTGCACCCCCCCTCTCTCTCTCTGTGTGTGTGTATATATATGTGTGTGTATATATATGTGTGTGTATATATGTGTGTGTGTATATATATATATATATATATATATATATATATATCTGTGCATGTGTATAAACGTGTTAGCATGTTGTATAACTTTTAATACAAAATTTTGATGTATTTTAACACTTTTCTTTGTAATACTATGTATGTAGAGTTATTATTTTAGCTAATAGCCGTTATTATTAGAGGGCGGCTGTGGCTCAGTCGGTAGAGCGGGTCGTCCACTAATCCACTAATCGTAGGGTTGGTGGTTCGAATCCCGGCCCGGGTGATCCCATGCCGAAGTGTCCTTGGGCAAGACACTGAACCCTAAGTTGCCCCCGATGGAAAGCTAGCACCTTGCATGGCAGCTCTGCTACCATTGGTGTGTGAGTGTGCTCTCATTTGTAAGTCGCTTTGGATAAAAGCGTCTGCTAAATGAATAAATATATATATAAATTCTTATATATATATTCTTGTTTTCTCCTGCTGACAACTTGTACTCTCCACATAAGAAGCAGTTGTCTTCTCATGATAGCGATTTTCTCATGATCACGACTTTTTACTTCGATCAGGGACTCGGTCATGCTGAAATAGCTCTACAGTCGTTCAGTACGTCAACGATACTCTATTAACCAGGTTAAGATGATACTCTAAGAAACTAGCATGAAAACAGTGATTATCGATGACGTTAATCCGACTGAAGTCATACATAAACACCAATTCCTGTTTTAGTCGCATTATCGACGTGCGTTATTGACTACGTTTAAATGGACAGCAGAAATCTAATTGTTGACCGTTCTTTATTCAAATCGACGACTGCTTGAAGCCATGGGCTGCATCCAAAATCACGTACTTTCATACTATATAGTAGCTGAGATAGGTGTATTTCTCCTACTATATAGTATGTAAATACGTGGTTTGGGACGCAGACGTGCTTTCTTGTTTACCGTCAAAACGGTTGAGCACTGCCGTGCGTGTACGTGTCCTGTTGCAGTATGTGATAAAATCCCACATGATGTTAATAGTGTGGTTAAGGTGTGTACATGTTAATAATGTGACTAAAACAGGAATACTTCACATGTCTTAATTCGATTTTTATGTTTACTTCAAGTATGACTTTAGTTGGATTAAGGTCATCAACAATCACTGTTTACATGGTCATTTCAAGAAAATTGTTATACCCTAGAGCGCAAGAAATGCCGGTCAAATATTATATTTATAATCAATATTTCAGTGTAGCTCAATAACTTTCTGAATATTGGTATCCACTTGAATGCGTTATTATTTTCATTTACATTAGCTTTATTAAGTTGAATGATGCAAAGCAGTGAGTCATTGGAAAATTGTCACGTGTATTTTGCTTGTTCTTGCTTGCAGGAACATTTTGGTGGATAAACCCAATGACCAGTCTTCCAGGTGGTCATCAGAAAGCAATTATCCTCCACAGGTGTGTATTTGTACCACATTCAGCACAATGCCAAGACCTACGTCTTGTAGATTAGCGCAATACGTTTAACCTGAGTATATTTTTTGTGTTGGACCTGAAACCAGGATCATCGGGGTCTTAAAAAAGTGCTCTTGTTTTGAGTATTTTGATATCTGGATCCTGTTAGGCTTAACATGCATGTTAAATATCTGCATTGCACTGATTGAGCTTTTAGTTCTTAGTGATGTCTATATGTACAGTTAAATCCATAAACATTTGGGCATTGACCAAGTTATTGCTGTTTTCGATGTCTACTATGGTATATTAGAGTTGAAATTGAATGACTATTTCCCCTGAGGGTAATTGGACAGTATTCTGCACAGTGGTGTTATTCCCTCGTTACGTCACTTAACGGAAGCAGATAAAAAGATCTAGGGTTGATTTTAAGTGTTTGCATTTGGAATCTATTGCTGTTAACTCTCAATATGAAGTCCAAAGAATTGACATTGCTTGAGAAGAAAGCAATCATTAGGATGAAAAATCAAACAAACCCATCAGAGATAGCAAAAGCATTAGGTTTGGCTAGATCAATTAAGCATGAAATAGTTTTGCACGGTCTTTCACAGTGGTGTTTGTTGGTAAATGAAGCCTTTTAGCTTTTAGGGGCGGCTGTGGCTCAGTCGGTAGGGTGGGTTGTCCACTAATCCACTAACCGTGGGGTTGGCGGTTCGAATCCCGGCCCGGGTGATCCCATGCCGAAGTGTCCTTGGGCAAGACACTGAACCCTAAGTTGCCCCCAATGGCAAGCTAGCACCTTGCATGGCAGCTCTGCTACCATTGGTGTGTGATTGTGCTCTCATTAGTAAGTCGCTTGTAAATGTAAAAATGTAAAAATGATATTTCTGTAAAGCTGCTTTGAGACAATGTACCATTGTAAAAAGCGCTATACAAATTGATAAATTAATTATTAAATTATTTTAGCTGTACTCATGTTCAGTGCATACGAGTCGAAGAGCTTTGACTGAATGCCCCTTGTGATGATGTCACATGACACCTTTTTTTTGACCCAGATCTGTGGAAAATGTGCAGTAATTTTTGAAAATGGCAAGCTTCTCTGAATATTGCACTTGATTTTTGAATAATTCCTGCGATCGCAAAATCCTGAAGAGACTGTTTGGTTATAGAGACCCTCAAATTAAAGCTGAAAGTCTGCACTCTGTGCTCTTATTCATTATTTAAGTTAACATTTGTATACTGTGCTAATATTATGGTAAATTTACCCATGTCTAAATGTTTATGGACCTGTTTGTCAATGTTAAGTTAACTTTGATCAGTGTTATGGAACATTCCATGTAATGTTATGCTGCTGTCCATCGTACTCGAGTAAGTAAATTTTCCTCAGTTCTGATCTAAATGTGTTTCAGTGATTTGGCTCAGAAAATCACTGATGTTCAGAGCAAGGTCATATTTGTATGGCTAGTCATTGTATTTGATAATCATATTAAGGAAACCAACAGTCATGTAAAAAAAAAATAAGTACACCTCGTGGAAAATGTTGGCTTTCTTGACCTATTAACAGTTGAACAAAACCACAAGGAAAATTAGCTTTTTCAATCATTTATTCAACAGAAATATCAATAGATGGGAGATTCTTCTGTGGAAAAAGTAAGTACAGTCTTGGCCACAGAAGTTAGTATTGTCCCCTTTAGTAGAAATATAGCATTGTGGGTGATTATATGCACCCCCAGCACATATATTTTGAGAGAGATCCTTCAGGCAGTTGGCTCCGGAGTATCAGGTGCAAGATGTTTGAGGGTTTTCTTGCATGTGCTACCCGTTTCAAATCCCAGCCCACCCCCCAATATTTCAATGAGATTCAAATCCGGGCTTTGAATAGACCATTCCAAATCTCTCCATATATTATTTTTGTGCCATTCCATGGTGGATTTGCTTGTGTGCTTTGGATCATTATCCTGTTAAAGGCCAACTTTCGGACAGATGGCCTCACATTATCTTCAAGCAATCTATGATATGATGCAGAATTCATAGTTAAATCAATGAATGCAAGCTGTCCAGTCCCTGAGGCAGTGAAGCAACCCTAAACCACAACATTTCCACCACCACCATGCTTCACTGTTGGTATGAGGTGCTTCTCCTGAAAATCTATCTTTGGTCTGTGACAAACATGTCTGTTGTTACTGTGGCCAAACAACTCCATCTTTGATTCGTCTGTCCGGAGCACATTATCCCAAAAGGCCTGGTCTTTGCCTACAGGATCATTGGCAATCTAGTCTTGCAAAGACTTTTTGCAGGCAGGCCTAATTTGTGCAATCTCTTTCTGATTATAGAAGCATGCACTTTGATACCAACAGTTGCAAAACATAGCACATCCTGTGATGAAATATTAGGTTTCCCGAGACTTCTTTTTGCATCAGACTGTCTGCTCTTGGGCTGAATTTTCTGCGAGCACCAGTCCTGGACAAATTGGCAGTCGTTTGAAATCTGTGCCATTTGTAGATGATTTTCCTTACAGTGGAATGATGTATTTCACGTAATTTGGAGATCTTTTTACAGTGTTTCTGTGGGTCCTTAAAATATCTTAAAATGTCTTATTGGTAAATTGCTTAATGTAAATATAAGGCCTTAATTAGCATTAAAATGTGTTTCTTTCATGTGTCAAAATGCAACTGAACCAACACCGTAAAACAGATTTATTTTATTTCCACTCGTTGCTTTTTGAAATGGTAAACCCATGTCACTGTGTTGCACTCTGAGCATGTGCGGCTCATCAATGTTTCAGAGGGGCTCGGTTCACAGAAAATGCTGCCTCACACCAACTTCATCTCCGTTTGTGCCGAGGGATTGAGTCGCTTATAACCTGCTTTTAGACACAACAAATGGCAGATTCAATTTGGGTTTACGTTAGCCTAATCTCAAACATTTAAAAAAAGTTTACTGCATTTCATCTGATTGGTAATGAGAAGAGAATAAAGTTCTTGGTAACTCTTTTTATTATAAGTATTGTTCAGTGCAGAAATATTACAAAATAACAAAGATAACATTTTATTTGTATAGTGCTTTTAACAATGGACATTGTTTCAAAGCAGCTTTACAGAAACATATAAACTCAGGATACAGATTTTAAGTGTGTGAATTTATCCCTAATGAGCAAACTGGTGGCGACGGTAGCGAGGAAAAACTCCCTAAGATGATGTGAGGAAGAAACGTAGAGACGAACAAAGACTACGTAGGGAACCCGTTCTTATCTGGGTAACAACGAATAGTCTGAAAGTAAAGAAAGTTCATTATGGTTATATATGAAGTCTGTTTGCTGAACTAAACCAGTCTTCACTAAAGTGCATGTGGTAATTGCAGTCCTGAAGCCATACCATCAACCGTAGTCCCAGCAACCACAGCACAACTGTTCATGTGAAATTGAGGTCAAATCCATTTCTGTGGTACTTCAATTGGCACCATCCTCAGCAATCTCCAGGCTGCAGTGCTTGGGGTCATCCTTAGTAGCAGAATGTAGTCTCTAGTTGATAACTTCAAACAGAAGTAGGGCATCAGGATGGATCAGGCAGGTCTGGAGAGCAGAATGAGTCAGGATCATTGGCCTCTCTATAATCATGTGTAGCTCGACAGAATGAGAGAGGGAGATGGAGGTAAAGAGAGGGAGAGAGTGTTGGGTATGCTTACTATACCTTAATGGATAAGACTGTGTACTTTAGGTAAAAGAAAGTCTCTTCATGGTAAGCTTGAGTAAACAAATCTTTTCAGCCTGGACTTAAACACTGAGACTGTCTGAGTCACGAACACTAATTGGACGACTGTTACATACCTTTGGGTCTTTGTAAGAGAAAGCTCTCCCCCCCCCCCTGCTGTAGCCTTCATCATTCAAGGTACCAACAAGTAGCCTGCACATTTTGATCGAATTAGGCGTGGTGGATCACGAAAGACCGAAAGTTTACTCAGGTACTCTTGTGCGAGACCGTTTTATAGATCAGTAATAGTATTTTATAATCAATGTGGCATTTCACTGGGAGACAATGCAGTGTGGATAAGATCGGGGTGATGTGGTCAATGCTTCTGGTTCTAGTAAGGACTCTTGCAGCTGCATTCTGGACTAACTGGAGTTTGTTTATGCTCCGATTGGAACATCCAGACAGTAAAGCATTACAGTAATTTTTTTAGAGGTGACAAAAACATTTTTTATCTTAGAAATATTTCTGAGATGAAAGGTTATCCTAGAAATATTATCTGCACAAGCTTCAAATGAATGACTGGAGTCTATAATCACACAAAGGTCTTTTACTGTTGCACATGACGAAACAGAAAGGACATCCAGAGTTATTGTGTGATCAGAAAGTTTTCTAGCTGCATGTGGTCCTAGTACAAGTACTTCTGTCTTATTAGAATTAAGTTAAAAGAAGTTAATTAGCATCCAATGTCTAATGTCCTTTACACATTCCTCAACTTTATTAAACTGATGTGTGTTGTCTGGCTTTGCTGAAACATACAGCTCTGTATCATCAACATAACAGTGGAAGTTATTCCACCATGTTTATGAATAATTTGTCCTAGAGGTAGTCCTAGAGTGATATAGGAAAAAGCAGTGGGCCTAAAAAGGCACCTCGTGGAACACAAAATTTCACCTCCGTATGCGTGGAGAAGTCTCCAGTTACATCTATGAACTGATAACGATCGGTCAAATTAAACCTGAGCCAGGAGAGGACCGTTCCCTTAATGCCAACAACATTTTCTAGTCTTTCAAGGAGAATAGTATGATCTATAGTATAAAAAGCTGGACTAAGGTCAAGTAACGCAAGCAACGAGACACAACCCTGATCAGAGGTCAGTAGAAGGTCATTTACTACTTTAACCAGCGCTGTCTCTGTGCTATGATGAGGCCTAAATCCTGACTGATACATTTCATGAATGTTGTTCCTATGTAGGTACGAGCATAGCTGCGGTGCTACAACCTTTTCTAAGATCTTGGAGATGAATGGAAGATTTGATATTGGTCTATAGCTGGACAAACGACAGGGGTTAAGGTCAGGTTTTTTAATCAGGGGTTTGATAACCACTAGTTTAAATGTTTTACGTACATAGCCAGTGCTAAGGGAAGAATTTATTATTTTTAAAAGGGTTTGATTTACTCATGGAATAATCTGAACACAGGTACCCCCAATACAGACAAAAATGCCATTTTTTGGCTACCGGTAAAAGGGAATAAAGAAACATGTAGGTAAGGGATCTAGTATACAAGTTGATGATTTTGCTGAAGAGATTAATGAAATTAGTTCAGTCTCTAAGGTGGGTGAAACATTCTAATTGTTGATCTGATATTGGCGTATTATTATCTACATGGTTAGTTATAAAACTGTCTGGCTTGAAAATAATAACCTGAATTTCACATCTAATATTTTCAACGTTGCTACTGGAAAAAATAAATAAATCATGAAATCATATATAACGATTGTGTGCCTGTTTCTGTGGTAGACTTATTCCTAGTTAATTTTACTAGGATTGTTTTTCTTGTCTTCTATTAAGGTGGAGAGAGAGAGACCTTTCTAGCAAAGTTAAGAGATTTTCTATAGTTCAGGAGGCTCTCCTTCCATGTTTGAAATATTTCCAATTTGGCGCCATTTACGTTGTAATTGTCAAGTGGTCCATTTTAAGGAACGTGTTTGATCGTTATTCCAGGGTGCTAGCTTTTTTCTCTGTAATTATTTTTCTTTTAAGTGACTCTACCTTATCTAGCGTGCAGCGGAGCGTTGACTCAAAGCATTCAGTCGCCTGATCAAGTTCTTTGGGATTAGACGGTGATTCAAATCTAGTAGTTATCTCTGGGAGGTTATTCATGAAATTCGGTGCAATAGCTGCTGTGAATGTACGTTTTACTCTATACCGTGGCGAGATGCAAATATTATGATCAATACGTAATTTATAAGAGATGAGACGATGGTCTGAGATGGCTTCAGACTGCGGAAGTGTTACTATATTTCCTGTATTTAATCCGTATGTTAATATCAGGTCAAGAATGTGAGACCCACCCATTATGAGTTGGTCCTATTACGTTCTGATTGACCCCTACTGAATGTAGAATAGACACAACTGCTGTTCTCAGAGGGTCTTTTGGGTTATCAAAATTAATATTTAAATCGCCAAAGATTAATGCTTGTCGAGTAGGTTGTGGATCTGTTTCTCCACAGCCTTCAATTCCAACTGCACCATGTGCAGCTTGATCGAGTCCTCATCTGCACTCAAAGGTGGGGAAACAAGTGACATATTTGCCTTTATAAACAGTGGAAGATGAGTGAGAAATGTTACAATGCTAGCAGGCTACAAGTTAGTCAGAAATGGATGCATATGCTTGAACACAATCAATTATAGCTGATGTATCGTGTAGCATGAGGTCTTACAATTTTTTGGAAATGTCTTGAATATGGTATTAAATTTGAAGTGCAGATCCCCTCTTTTAAATTTCTTGCCAGACTCCTAGGCATCCAAAATCTTTTTTCTGAAGGCCTCACAGAGCTCTTTAGATCTTGGCATGATGACCGCACACACCTCAATAGCAAAGGGAACACCAGACACTAGATATGAGAGGGGTATAACTAAGACAGGTCCCACCTGCACTCCCTAAGCAGGTTCCAATAACTGGCACCAGATCTTCAACTGAAAGTGTGATAAGTGTAGGGGTGTACTTACTTTTTCCATGTGACTGATCTGTTTTTTTTGTTAATTGAAATTGTGAAAGTTTCATGGAGTATATCAACTTTTAATAGGCACTGTCAATGAGGATCAAATGTTTGCTTGTCGAAATATGTAAAAAAAAAAAGCCAACAATATTTTCACATGACCGCACGTGAATTATGATAAACGATGTATGAGAGGTTAATGGTCTTATTCATCTTTGCGCATGAAAATTATGTCTGTGGTTTTATTGTGTAAATCTGGATGGAAATATTTTACAAAGCTGGTAAAAACACATTTACACAAACACACAGCTATAGATCAAGTAAACATATATTTTATCAAGTAGAAAATAATGCAAAGTGAAATGTGTTTACTGTTTACCGCTCCATTGCACTTGGGTGAAACTGTTTGCCGTGTTACTCCTGTGTCGTGATTAACTATTGGAGGTGTATTGGATCAAATGGTTGAAAGTTGCAGTATTATCTTAAGAATATATGCGCCTGAAAAGCTTCTTTAGTGTGATGCCATTTTTTTTACTTCACTAAAGAACCCTTAGTCCTCGATTCTTCATTCTTAATCAACTCTCTTTTCCCTCTCTGACATGGGGAGCTTAACACTACTAACTGCTCTTCACCGAGAGGGGAAAGAAAACTGTTGCGGGCCGGTACTGGTACAAGATGTGGTCTTTAGAAACCTCAGCTCTTGGATAGCAAACACAATGGGAGAAATGTTAGTGAGAATTCTTACACCGTTAAAAACAGACTCTTCAAGGTTTCGGCTGCATATTTAACTGGGTTGCTAAGCCACCTTTGTTTCTTAAGGTTAAGTGGGAGGTGTAGCTCATCTCAAAAGCTATTATGGTTGTTTGTGGAAACTGGTCAAGCCTTTTGACACACTCTTTTCCTGACTCGCCGTTTTGAAAGGAAATACATTAGCGCATGCGATCAGATCACAGTAATTTCATGGGCACTCAAAGAGCCATTGATTAAAAGGTTCTTCTGGAAACCAAAAAATGGTTCACTCTAAAGGTTCTTTTTATGAGAGTGTAGACAGTTGCAGGAAAAAAAGGTCGGATTAATCGTTATCGAAGGCACGGCAACTTTTTTCCTTTTCACAAATAAGAGATTATGCACATAACTAAGTGGTTTTGTGTTCTGGATCTTGATCAAGAGCATGAACACTGGCATGCGTCATAATCGTCATAATCACAGGTTTCAGGCATGATTTTTGGGTCTGTGGTGTGATTTCATTTTCTTTTGAAGATGAAACACTCTGGTCCAGATGCTGGCTAATCTTAAAATGGAAAGAGGAAGCAGCCAAATGTTGTGTTGGCACACAAGACCATGCAGACAGTCCTGCGGTTAGGCAGAGAGGAAACTGAAAGAGTTACGCATACACATTCAACTTTTAACCCTGGATTTTGCAAAATGCTATCATGATATGTAGTTTATTTTGCACACCACTAAATATCCCTATTTATTGTATTACAGTGTGTATGCATATAAAGTTGAAATTTGTTTCAAATGTGGTCTGGTGCCTGCTGCTGTTAATGATGAAGATAGCATAGACTGCAGATTCATTAAGTATGCGTTTTCAGACTAATAGTTATTTTGGTGGTGACTAGGAGCCAATTAAAATAGTTTTAAAACTCACAGTGGAGCAGCAGTTTAATGTCTTTTCACCATGTTTGAATAAAAAGAGCCTTCTGTGGCCAGGGGCCAAGAGAGCATGGATTCTTCTCATTTCTTTATTCATGCTTGATTACCCCTCCCCCCAGAGGAATCAACTGCAGATGCAAATGAGACGTGTCTGCTTGCTGAAATGTTGTGTTAAAGCAGCGGCACGTATTGCTGACTTATTTCCCAGCTCTCCCACCTGTCTCTGGACACAACTAGAGCTGCAACAACTAATCAATAAAATCGATAATAATCGATTATGAAAATCGTTGACAATGAATCACTTTATCGATTAGTTGCAACACGGGGTGCATTTGCTCACTGTTTCTTCTCTTCTGACACCATGTATCCGAGAGTAAGTACTAAAGTTGTTTCCCCAAATGACGTAATATACACTTACACTAAGCACTATGTACTCCACCGTCTAGTGTATGAATTTTAGAGAGGTAACATCTCAAAAGGAATGCTAGCAGTTTTTATTTACTAACTGGAAGTATAAGCCGCTTCCTAGTTGACAGCACATGATGTCATATGCACGTAATGCCATGGCAAAAGTTTTAGCCTTAATACCCAGAGTCACCGACAATGACTTTCTTCAGTTCACTGTTTGTCAAGGTTACCTTTTATTCCCAACATGACCTCAGTCTTCATCAGACGGAGGCGAATTAATCAAGTTACTGAAGAAGAAAGTGTGCGACCTCCAAGTCCTCTAAGGCAGGAGAGCATTTTATATTAAACACCGCGGAGACGATCAAACTTGGCTTAATTCATTGCATTTTGTGCATCCATAAAAAAACATACTGTTTATGCATTATTTTTTATGGATGCACAAAAAGCAATGAAGTAAACTACAGTTCTAAATTAATAATATATATTCTGGTGTGTATTGGGTTCTTGTCAGTTTTATGTAATTGGACAAACAGTTGTGTGAAGTTTATATTTGTAACCTTCAAAATAATGGTATTGAAAGTCTACGCCCCCCCCCATCCTGATTAATCGAATTACCGTATTTTCTGCACCATAAGGCGCAGTCTCAATTACGGGGTCTATTTCTGTACTTAACCAATACATAAGGTGCACCGTGTTATAAGGCAAATGCTAAAACATGGTTGTTATGTTTCGGCCAGCAGATGGCACCCCAGCTTGAACTAACTCTGGACACATGACTAATTGTTTTGGATTCGGTGATGATATCCCAGCTGTGTTGTTGGGTTTGATTATGTTGGGTATTTAAACCCCTCGTTATTGTTCTTTGTTTGAAGGTCTGTCTGAGTGCCGAATGACTGTTTGTTTGAAGCCAGTATGGTTAGCCTTAGCCGGGGATGCTAAGCGGTGCTTGTTTGTGCTTGTTTTCTCCTGCACTTACTTATTGCCTCCAACTTCGTGACAACGGTCTACAAAAAAAAAGGTAACGGAAGCAAAACAGTGAGTTAAGTTGAACTTTATTCATCAA
Organism: Noturus placidus; assembly: GCA_022414735.1. Taxonomy (NCBI): domain Eukaryota; kingdom Metazoa; phylum Chordata; class Actinopteri; order Siluriformes; family Ictaluridae; genus Noturus; species Noturus placidus. The sequence continues at coordinate 282,667 of JAFFST010045089.1, read as the reverse complement.
ATGTTGTTTTGCAGCATACCGGTAGTATACCTAGCGGAGGTAAGCGTACGTACTGTACGTATTACGTAATGTTCTCTGATTGGTTTATCGCAGCCAGTGTACATATTACGTCCCTGTGTCAGCGGGAAATGGTCCGAGAGTCAATCAAGCGGAGCGTTTACCAAAGGCGCACAACATTTGTACAGATTTTGGAACTCAGTCCACACACAAGGCGCACCGGATTATTAGGCGCACGGCCGATTTTTGAGAAAATTTAAGGCTTTTAGGTGCGACTTATAGTGCGGAAAATACGGTAACTGAAAAAATAATCGGCCTACTAATCGATTATGAAAATAATGGTTAGTTGCAGCTCTAGACACAACGCAGTATGATTACACAATGAATTACATCAATATGCATTCATGTATACATTTGAGTTTTTTTATGTTCTATATTGTCAAGTGCACATATAGAATTAATATCAGTGGACTTTCAGTGATTTCTAGGTCACAAGGATTGCAAAGATGAGAAAATGTTAGTTTAAAAGAACCCTAAATGACCCTGAAGAAGGGTGGCATTGTCTCCCGTTTCTCTGATTAGTACAATGATAGCCTGTGACAGGCATCTATCTGTTCATGGAAACAGCTTTGTCTAGCATTGGTCTAAACCCGGGTGTCAATTGTCAAACTCTGTTTCTTCCTGCACCATGTTGGGTTTTTTTTTGTGCGCGCTCAAAGGGCGATAGACTGCAGGGCTGCATCTAACACGTGTTTCAGTGGTATTGTGTGTGTGCAGGCTTGAAACATGCTGAAAGAAACATTTTGTACTGTATTAAGTTATAAAACTTCTCAAAATGTGTTTCTCTCTTGTATTTGAACCAGAGTGTAAACACAGCATTTTAAAGTCTGGTTAACTTGGGTAAAGGGAGAAAATTGCATTTAAAGGCTTGATTTTGACTTCATTAAAACGGCAGTGCTGTACTTCATTAAATCTTTTGCCTCTCTAACGCCATCCCTGTTTAAAACATAGAATTGCAAGTTACTTGTATTTGGTTGTGGTTGTTAATTTTTTAAAAATGGGTTGTGCTTTGGCACTGCTCCTCTGCGCGGATGTGTCTGATGGTTTGAGGTATACTTATCAGAGTTGTGAAGTCCGCAAACAATCCGTGACTTTGGGCTTCTTTTTTCTGCAGTAACTTGAAGAAAATCACAGGTTGCGGTTTTCTAGGTTTAAAAAAAAAAAAAGGATTGCTTTATAATCTTACATTTATGGTTGCTATTTTCCCCAAAACACAATCTGCTCATAGCCTCACTCAAGTTATAACAAAAAAAACAAGCATAACGTACTTATTTATTAATAGCCGTTATCTAATGTAATTTCCTTTTCCAGCTCTCCAATCATATTCTGCTCACAGGTGATCAGAGATGAGTGGGTCGTGCCTGTCCTCCCTATAAGCTTTGTTGCCGTTTGATGAATTCTTTTCTTAAATAAATTGTTTTTGCTTTTCAGACTATGAGTGGTTTCAGTTTAATATGTTGCATTCTCGTTTATTAGGTCTGTTTACATTGAGACTATAATACAGTTGCTTATTTGTCTTGTGAGACTGGGCAACATTGAGGTACACATTTGGGTTGTATTTTCACTCCAATACTTGATAACGGAGTTGGTGGCGGATACGGTTTTCTTGGATCAGCGGTGAGTTGCTCTCTCTCATGGCTAACAGAAAATAAGTGCAGTTTGGATACCTAGCTGAAGAAGATACCTAAAAAAAAAACTGGATACCTAGCTGAACAAGTGCGCTAATGTTAGATAGCTACCTACTGAGCCACTGAAATGTCCGACCTGTTCAGCAGAAAAAAAAACATCTGCATAAGTCTTCAATCCCTTCAGATCTATAGGTTTTCGCCACCTCACAAAAGCCTTGCCGATATTTATTCTCATTTTGGCACAGGCATTATTGCTTTCCCTTTTTGACTGCAGGGTCTTCGCAGTTTGGAGTGTTTTGGTTTTGACATCTGATTCCCCAAATGTCAACAACGATTGCTGTTTAGAACGATCCAGATTAATGCAGCCATCTTGAAGACCAGTTTAAATTCTAAGCAACTGTGTAAGCACAAGCTACAAACGATCCATCTTGCTCAGTCCCTCACACGTGATATAGTACACGGCTCTTTCTCTTTAATGACTTTTATATGCTTACGTTACGATTCTGGGTGAGGAAAGGAGACAGTTTTGAACACAAATTTGTTTTAAGTACTTGCTAAATTGATTTTTGTTCATTTTTAACAAAAAAGTTCCATACTGCAGCTTTAAAAGACAACAGTGCATAGATTGTTAAAAGCAACTGCTGCTTATTGAGTTCAGTTGCATTCAACTTAATATATAATGAATAAGACTTGTACATTACAATAAACACTGTCTTTATTTCAACTTTATTCCTAGCATGTACAGAGTGATAAGTCATTCAGAAGTCCAGATCCTGTCTTGTAGATGAAGAATTCTCTCATATAGACTGTCATTATGTTTTTTTATTGCGTTTCAAATCTCGAGAGTGATGAAACAAGGAGATTCTAATTTTTCTCAGAACTTCTTGACAGTAGAATTGCATCACACAGATGGTGTAATGATTACACTTTTTTTCTGTAATGCCTCCAGTTTTTACGTTACTCCTCATGCATGATGTATTATGACCCTTTGGTTCCACAAATAGATTTGAGTTCGTTTAATTTTGAAGCTATATCTGCAGTCACAGTTTTTCACCAGGCGTCACAACTGTGGATGTGGAAGGTCAGAGTCCAGCACAGCAAGAGGATTCCTGCTCAGACACGCCCAACTATGCACGTTTTCTGACCGATGTTTTGAGTCAGTGGTGTGTCGGGAAATTGTAGAGCTCTGCTGGACTCTGAACAGGACCTGAGTTAACCCCATGTGTAGAGTTATGTCATGTCTGTGACTGGTTTCCTCACATATTTACTTGTTAAAACGAACCCTTTTCTCCCTTTTACAGTACTTGATCTTAAAACTGGAGAGACCAGCTATTGTATTAAGCATCACCTATGGCAAATATGAGAAAACGCACGTCTGCAACCTGAAGAAGTTCAAGGTGTTTGGAGGCATGAGTGAGGAAAATATGACCGAACTCTTGTCCAGGTGAGTCTAGGGGACTGGTGACTGTTAAATATGGAATAAAAGATTTTGATGTTATAGGAACTACCGTATTTTCCACAATATAAGGCGCACTTATGGATTATGAGGCGCAGTCTCAATGATGGGGTCTATTTCTGTACTTGACCAATACATAAGGCGCACCGTGTTATAAGGCGCATACGGTTGTTATGCCAACCAAAGTCGCACAACATTTTCACAGATTTTGGAACTCAGTCCACACATAAGGCGGATTATTAGGCGCACGGCCGATTTTTGAGAAAATGTAAGGCTTTTAGGTGCGCCTTATAGTGCGGAAAATACGGTATATCAATACCTGAGTGGTGTTAATAAAGAGGGGTTATTCTCACCACCCAAAGGCAGATTCTTTCCCCCACTAACAGCACACTCTGAAGTGTTTTATTCCTCTTTAGCTCATTTGGGTTGGTTTAGTTTAGCCGGGGGTGGGGTCTGCAGGATTGTCTCTGATATGCTACATACGAGACTGAATATGGTAAGCACGAGGCAATAACTTCATAGAAAATTATGAAAGTTTCCAGATGGGACTAAAATGATCAGATGACCGATTGGGGGGGGACTGCAGGAATTTTAGCCTGCAATTTTTTTCAGTAGACAGGAAAAACACTGACATGGCCGATCTGGACAGAAAGTAAGTCCCAGAGGAGCACCTGTAAAATAGGAAATTACCCCTGGACCCATTTAAATTTTAATCCTGTTCATACAGGGCTTTATGCCACAACAATATGTCAATAATTACAGTTAATAATTTAATATAAGGTACGTTTTTCAGTTTATTCTTATCTTTGTGTTTCATTATGGAAGTTCTGTGAAGCGATTTATGTTCCCGTTATCACTTGTTATAGCAGCTGTACAGTTGTTACCTCACCAGACTATTTTTTTCTGTCTCTTGTAGTTAGTAAGAAATAAAATGCAGCTAAGAAACCATTAAGCAGAAACTCCTCTGGCCTGTAAGCTTTACAGACCTTTACAAAGCGCCGAAACTGGTGACTCCTTCCAAAAACGTTACATAAACATCCCCTAACAGTGAGCTTCAAGGATATTCAACCATATCAAGGATTGTACTGGGTCAAATTACAACGCTTGTTAATAAAGCTGTTGGTTATGTGAAGTGTCGGAAATACAGGTTACCATAGAAACGATAACAAACGCATTAATCTAAACCTGTAACGTGAGTTACACTACCGTCAGAGCTACTGTTAATGCTGTTTAAATGAATCAAGACCTTTCGTCGAATCAGTATCAGGAATTCAGCAGCTTTGTGGTAGAACCATAATGACTCAATTCTTTTGTCATAGTGGCCTTAAGAATGACTTCAACAAGGAGACATTCACGTTGAAGCACAGGATTGATGAGCAGATGTTTCCTTGCAGATACATTAAAATAGGTGAGTGATTCACTAAGAGAGTGACATCAGAGTAAACTCAGCAGGGTGACGCATTCAGAGGTAATCAGTGCATAAATGATGATGGTGAGGAAAATCAAACCCATTGGCACGAATTTTAAAGTATTAGTGGAAAGCCGAACTTTTTTTTTTTTTTTTTTGTATAAAAGCATTTTAGTTTCATTGTAAATTACATTTGAAGACATCTTGTCTAATGGAGTTTCATCTAAACTACTACAGAGATGTTGCCCAGGACCGGCCTAAGTGGCAGTTGTAAACATTTGATTTCCATCTTGCACGTGACGGGCAGTGAGTGTAACACTTTAGTAATTTGGCAGAGTGGGAAAAAATGTCTGTCTTCAGAGACACAGAGGTGTGTTTCATCTACTTACCATTTCAGAAAATAGTTTAAAATAAACGTTAACTGCTAGTGATAGCTTATTAACAGTTCATTTATATATGTTACATTTAGTCTGATTGTTATTTCAGGATTTAAATTTTTATTTTATTTTGTCCAGTAGTGTATGAGGACATGGTAACCAACCATATAATCCTCTTTGGACTTGAATGTTTATGAACTGATGTTGAGAGATTCAAGCCTCTTGACTATTTAAAATATTGTAGTATAGCATTTGGATAATTAGATTCATGATCATTTTGCATATAATCCATACTTTCTTTGAGCTTAAATGTGTGTTGATAATTCTACATTTCTAATTGCACCTGTATATGTATGGTGTAAAACAATGGTGCATGCTTGCCTGCTGTTTTCTAGGAGATGTGTTGTGACCCCGAAGTGGATTATTTTCCTAGAAGTGCTTTTCCCAAAGTGTTTTTATCTTTACATAACAGAAATTTTCCAAACATAATATTTATTAAACAACGTCATGTATTTTCTTTTATCAGTTCATAGTTACCTTTAATATTCGTGAAACAAGTTAGTTCCTCTTATCACTTACATTATAGCAGCTGTAAACAGGCATTCCCTCACCAGCCTCTCTCTCTTTCCTTTCTTTAAGGCAGTGCTTCTCAGTTATTTTCTGTTACGACCCCCCTGGTAAGAAGTAAACATTTCGCCCCCCCCCCCAACTCTCCGCCGCGACTATAAATAGTATCATTTGTCTATAAAATTGTTATAAGTACACCTCTGCATAACATTGTATCCTTATTAACATAAACATATTTCCTTGTCTTAGCTTTCGGGATACTTACGTTTGTCTCATTATCTACATCTTTCTCCGCCTTTCTTTTCATCCCTGTTAAATATTTTCCAAAGGGTGTTTTAAGGGTTTGTTCACTGCACTTCATATCTCCTGCCCTGTACTGTGTGCTCTTGTTCCGTGCAAAAACCGCTACTTCCTATGAAAAAAAAAAGAATGTTCCCGGGGTCACACGCGCCCTCCCCCAGGTGGGCACGCCCCACTGTTTGAGAAGCACTGCTTTAAGGTAATAACACAAAATAAAAATCAGTTTGTTGTGTTTGAGAGAAACTGGAAAGTGTGAACTCGTCCGGCCTGAAGACTTCCTGGCAACATTTAAAGTTGCAGTTTTACAGCTGAGTCCTTCTAAAAATATGTTAAATAAACATCTCCTCAAAGAAAATATTACATTATCAACAATTATAGCATCCACCGTACGAGTCCCTTTGAATAAGCAGCCAATATAGAATCGATAATGTCAGAATGAGTGCATTAATTTAAACCTGTAATTTGCCTTGCAACTGTAATTACTGTCAGAGCTGCTGTTATAGAAGTGTAATCATCACCTGGGTGATTAGGTTTGAGAATTCAGTGGTTTAAAATGAATCATTCAGAAGTACTTTCTCTATGGCGAGTATCTTGGAGTGGCAGCTATTGATGACTTGCATTTGTTCTTATTTCCTTTGTTGTCATGGGTTCAGTGCCTCTGATGTCATGGGGCCCCAGTTTTAACTTCAGTATCTGGTACATTGAGCTGCACGGGATAGAAGATCCGGATGTAGTCCAGCCCTGCCTTAACTGGTACAGTAAGGTGAGTTGTTACATTCACCTGCACCAGTGTGTTAGTAATAACCTCAGTGTAGTTCATATAAGCTGGATGGGCTCCAGGTAGCTGAAATGGCACAGCTTTATGTTCTTGACATGGCAGAGCACCAGATGCTTGTCCTTCCCATCGTAGCGCTAATTCAGATGCGTGAACTCAATGCCTTGACAGGACGTCAGATTCTCACTAACTCTATTTTTGCTTATTACAAGTCTGGTTGTAAAATGAGTTTAGGCTAGTTTCATAGATGATGTCTGTATTGATCACTTTCATTTTTGCCATTTATGCATGAACACACTTATGATTTAAAAAAGTAATAATTGAATTTATTTAATGATTAAAATACTTAACTCTGCATAGCAACCATTATATACAGCAGATTCATCAAACATGAATCATAGCAGCGTCACTGTCTGTGTTCAGTGCTCTAGTTTAATGCTCTCACACTATCTATCTTTTGTTTTGCTCTTTCTTTATCTTCCTCTCTTTCGTGTTTTCTTTCAATCTTTTTCTTAACACTCTTTTGTTCCTTTTTGCTTTCTTTCACTTCTTTCTTGCTATTTTCTTTCTTGCTTGCTTTCTTCTGCTGTCTTCTTTCTTTCTTCCAATCTTTCTTTCACTTTTTTTAGCTCTTTTTTTTCCTTTCACTTTTGCTTCCCTACTCTTTTTCACATTATTTTGGTGTTTTGCTTCTTTCTTTGTTCTTCCTCTGTTTTGCTCTTTTTGTTTTGACCTTTCTTTTATCATCATTAATAATAATAATAATAATAATAATAGCAATGACAGTGTGCAAAAGTAAATATCTGTATGCAGCAACCTCAACACCAGCAGTTTGAACTACATTCTTCTTTGCTCGTGGTTTCCTGCCTTTTCCTGTCCATGTTTGTAGCCTAGTGATGAATAATTTCCTTTTTATTGCCTCACTATCACATCAGCTGCATAAACTGGGTTTTTTATGTAAATGATTTGCGTATCTTGTAAATTAGGCATGTCAAATGCATATGAAATGTACATAAGGGACTGATGCGCCTTTTTTCCGCATGACTGAAGCTGATTCCTCAGTTGCTGCTCATTTCACTGTCATTACTTCATGTCATTAATCAGAAAAGATTGCATGTCATTTTCTGCCCTTGAATCTGTACTTGTTTCTTTAAAAGTTTAATGAACGAGAGCCATTGTGACATTTGAATGCTTTTTAATGTTAATTACATTGTTGTGTTGATTGAATTTCGACAAGATTCATCTGTGTGTACTTTTAATCTAGGGGTGTAGCAATTTGAGAATCTTTCATTATAATCGGTTATTGTCGCTTTATGCTTCACCACAACGCAAATCTTTCACACAAAATTGTATTGTAGACTGCTTCTGTCATCTACTAATGGCTAAAAGTAAAAAGCAAATTTTTCGTTCAACAATGTTACATCACAGCTTATACTTTGATGTACCAAAGATCATGATATGTGGTTGTATGGATATTATACCATTCTTTTTATTTTCCTTTTCAGCAAGAACGGCTATCATATGCCTGCAGTATTCACAATTTCACTTGAAATAAACACAATCACCTTATTCTGCAATCTCATAATCTGGTTACTATAGGAGACCTGTGCTGAATTACACGTACTGAAAATACCTGTGCTGCAAAACATGTCCTGCCTGTGCTGAATTACAGGCACTGAAAATACCTGTGCTGAATTACAGGTACTGAAAATACCTGTGCTGAACAACAGGTCCTGCCTGTGCTGAATTACAGGTACTGAAAATACCTGTTCTGAACAACAGGTCCTGCCTGTGCTGAATTACAGGTACTGAAAATACCTGTCCTGAACAACGGGTCCTGCCTGTGCTGAATTACAGGTACTGAAAATACCTGTTCTGAACAACAGGTCCTGCATGTGCTGAATTATAGGTACTGAAAATACCTGTTCTGAACAACGGGTCCTGCCTGTGCTGAATTACAGGTACTGAAAATACCTGTTCTGAACAACAGGTCCTGCCTGTGCTGAATTACAGGTACTGAAAATACCTGTCCTGAACAACAGGTCCTGCCTGTGCTGAATTACAGGTACTGAAAATACCTGTCCCGAACAACAGGTCCTGAGCTGGTATTACTTGCGTCTGAAAGCATAATCGTTTCATTACTTTGCCCAGTCTTGCATATGATGTATGACTCTAAGACAACCAAATAAATCTGGTTAAGAAGATGCATTATTTACATACATTGGGCAGTTGTGGCACAGGTGCTAGAGCAGGTTGTACACTAATTGTAGGTTGACGGTTTGATTCCAAGGCCCATGTGACTCCACATACCGAAGTGTCCTTGGGCAAGACACAACCCCAAGTTGCTCCTGATGGCAAGTTAGCGCCTTGCATGGCAGCTCTGCTACCATTTGGTGTGCGAGTGTGTGTGTGTGGGTGAATGAGACACAGTATAAAGCGCTTTGGATAAAAGCGCTATATAAGTGCGCCATTTACATAATAATGATCTAATTAACGTTATCTAATCTTATTTATTTAGAACAAGGCAGTTCCAAGATCAGAGTGTGCTAGGATGCTTGTCCTCTCTCCATTGCTGGCATATGTTTTACAGGTGGTGATCTGGAAAGAGGCCGGACTGTCCCTTTTTAATAAGCAGTGCCAAGGTTATTTGGCACAGCTGTGTATCAGCTGCATAGCCTGCATTCTGGCAGTCTGTCTAGTAGCACAGAGACAAAGCTCTGGCCGGTTGCCTCCTGCTTGCCTTAGACTAAATGTTGGAAATGGATAATATAAATAACATAAAGTGTCTCTCGAGTGGGGCAACAGAAAAGCATTTGCCCTATCGTCTGGAGATCGCAGCTTCGAGTACAGAAGATGCCCCAGCAATCTTTAACCTGGAGCCAAATCTGGCCATGCTCTCTTGGTGGGAGGGATGGCATTCTCTCTTTCTTTTGTCAGTCACAGCAACACTAAACACTTGTGTATTTATAACTTGAGTTATGTATGCAGAAGGCGAGTAGATAGCTCTTTACTCTGAGCGTTTTGTGCTTCCTTGTGACGCAGCAGTTTGAAAAGATGCAATTGGTCGTATTTACGTGTCTGGGCCGGAAGCACGTGATAGCCTTCACCCTCCCTGGTTGGTACTCTAGTGGTCATATGATTGGGGAGATTTGGCTGGTGAGTCAGAATTGGCATGTGGCCAATATCTGGAGAGGAAAAAAACCAGCACAAAGGTGCCTTGGTTAGCACTTTCTGGATTAAAAGTGAGAACAGCTTTAGGATAATGATTTCATGCAGAACAGATATGTTTATTAAAAAAGTGAACTTGTATATCATCTTATATTAAGTGTTTGTTACTGTAGTATAATCGATAATTGTATTTTTTTTGTCGGTGATGATACAGTACTCACTTAAAAAGAAAGTAGCTGTGTTTCTAGTTCAATGCACTAGATTGATTATCATGCTAAGTTAGCTGTGCTTCTCAGGCAAGATGCAGTTTTTACATACGGCTTTAGTAACCTCTTAGGTTTTTTGCTTTTGTTTTCATCATGCTTTTTCTAGAGTGAATCCTCATGGACGGCATAGTCAAAGCCAAGACTAGTGTGATCTCTTCAGAAATCAGTCCCACAGCCCTGTCAGGACAAGACATGTTCTAATGTTGACCTCTTTCTGTCCCCTGTGCAGTACCGTGAACAGGAGGCCATACGTCTGTGTCTTAAGCACTTCCGGCAGCACAACTACACCGAGGCCTTCGAGTCGCTGCAGAAGAAGACTCGCATAGCGCTGGAGCACCCCATGCTCACACACCTCCACGAGCGCCTGGTCCTCCGTGGAGACTTTGACGCCTGTGAGGAACTCATAGATAAAGCTGTGAGAGGTAGCACCCTTAACACTGCATCTGTTTAATTAAGTGAAAGTTTGGGTGCTATATGAGCAAATTGTGCCTCATAAAAGGAGCTTGTATTTAATATCCCTGATGCGAGGTATTTTATAATGCATCTTGGCTTGGAGCTTAATTTTTTTTAGGTTCCTTGTGTTATTGGAATAAATAATGAAATGGCTGTGTGTAAGTGTAGCGCTGAATGCGTGTTGTAAATGTGGATCTGCCCTTTTTCTTTTTTTTTTTACCTCAGTTGTGTGGTGCTTTTGCAAAATATGTTGTAATGAAATACAGCAGCATGGGACACTGGACTAAATAATGTGCAAATAACAAAAAATTTGGGACGCTGAGTGAAATGTAAATAAAATAATGCAATGATTTTGCAAATCTCATAAACTCATGTTATTCACAATAGAACCTAGAAAACATAAAGCTAAAACTGTACCCTTTTTTTTAGGGAAAAAATAAGGTCATTTTGAATTTGATGGCCATAACACGTCTCAAAAAGGTGGGACGGGGCAACAAAAGGCTGGAAAAGTAAGTGTTGCTAAAACACTGGAGGAAAACATTTTGCAACTAATTAGTTTAATTGGCAACACAGAAACATAACTGGGTAAAAAAAAAAAAAAAAGATTATCTAAGAGAGGCAAAGTCTCTCTGAAGTAAAGAAGGGATGGAAGCATATGTTGCTCTAAAAACTGTATATACTTTTCAGCATTGATGGTGCCTTTCCAGATGTGCAAGCTGCCCGTTCCATCAGAAATGCAGGCTTTTGAGTGGAGTGCTGGTACATACTTTTCCAGCCTTTTGTTGCCCCCATTCCATCTTTTTGGAGAGTTGCGGCCATCAAATTCAAAATTACCTTATTTGTTCCTTAAAATGGCACATTTTCCTCTGTTGAAACATTGGATATGTTTTATATGTTCTATTGTGAATAACATGGGTTTGAGATTTGCAAATCATTGCATTCTGTTTTTATGTACATTTTACTCATCATCTTAACTTTTTTGGAGTTGGAGTTACACTACAGCATGGGACAGAACACTACATAATGTGCAGTAAATGCACAGGACAGTGCATGCTGGTTAAGCAGGTCAACAGAACAGTAATGGATTATATTTTCCATTTAAATCAGCTAACTTCACTGGTATTATATAAGCGAGCAAAGGTTAATAATAAACCTTATTACCAATGCAATGATCTTTCAAATGGATGTAAAGATGTTCTAGTTCCTTGCACATTAACAGACATGTTAAATAGATCATATACTTTGATTATGTTAATGCTTTAAGGTGATATTTTCTCTGGTTCTTCACTGCCCTTATCTGTTAGATTTATGGGTGCTGTTTGGCTGCACATTCTGCATTAAACATATTTTATCATAATTAATTGTCATGTGGCCAAATGAAACATTGATGGACCTTTCTTTCTTTGGTCCAAGCTTAACTCTAATAGCTGTCTCCAGGTTTAGATTAAAGTCCTAACTTGCTTGTGCTTCTGTCTCCCTGGTTTGACTCCCATGTCTCTTGTTTCCTGTGCTCATGGTTTTTTTAGATGGCATGTTTAATCAGTACATCAGCCAACAGGAGTACAAGCCACGCTGGAGTCAGATCATCCCCAAATGCACCAAAGGTAGTACCTCTGCTCCACTGAGCAGCCTTAATACTAAGTCAGTGTCTCTGAGAATACATGGCGGTGTATTAAATGTCTCACATGGCTGAAAGATTAAAGGCTGTTTTCATATTCTCCTGTTCTGTCCTCTCCTCTCTCTCTGCCGCCTCTCTGCTGCTGCTTTTTATTTCCCCCAAATCCTCTCCCACTTGCTCTCTCCCACCTACATAAATGTTTGATTTTTTCAAATTTACATTTTACCTTTGTCACATTCATCTCTCTCTCTCTCTCTCTCTCTCTCTCTCTATCACACACACTCTCTCTCGGCTAGGTGATGGGGACGACAGTAGGCCCGGGATGAGAGGTGGTCATCAGATGGTGATAGATGTGCAGACGGGTAAGATGTCTCGTCTGAACATAAATCATTGAATTTTGCACTAAATAGCTCTAGATCTGAGCAATGTGTGTATACGTGTGTTTTCATGCTGATTATTATTTCTAAGTGAGACCGAGTACAGAGATTGAGTTTAGCCGCTGATTTATCCTCTGAGAGCAAGAAATCAATTCCAGTGACCTGATGTAGTCCCTCTGGCCAGAATGGCTTTGAGTTACATTGCTTCATCAGAGCTCAGTTTGCGTCAGCACCTTCGTTCCTATTGCCATAGCAATGCTGCCATGGAGACCTGTCCTGCACTCCACTGCCGCACTGCACTGCCACTTTAAACGGGTTATTTCAACCTAAATGGCTTTGTTATAGTTAGGATTCTCTACAGAAGGGTTTTTTTTTTTACTGTATTATCATATATGTAAGGATGTTATGTAACAAACGTCACTATTGCAGCAATACAGTAATAGTCCTGTTGTTTTCTGATGGTTTTTATAACACAAGAATAAAGCAGCACTGTTTCTTTGGGAGGTCAAACATCGAGACATCTGGTTGCAAACAACTTCTAATGCAGTGTGACCGGAGGCTATAACTGTTCTGCCAAACCCAATCTCTCTCTCTCTCTCTCATTCATATATATATGTGTGTGTGTGTGTGTGTATATACGTGTGTGTGTGTGTGTGTATGTATATATATATATATGTATATATATAATATAAAATATAATTCTCTCTCTCTCTCACACAGAGACTGTGTATCTGTTTGGAGGTTGGGATGGGACGCAGGACTTGGCAGATTTCTGGGCCTACAGTGTGCAGGAAAATCAGTGGGCCTGTATCTCCCGAGACACGGAGAAAGAGGTGAGACGAGCAGGAAGTTATGATAGTGACTCAGCAACAACTGTCGAACAATTTCTCTGCTGATCTAGCGAGAATCAGAATTTGATCCCCCCTGAAACCCCCCAGAGATTGTCATGCAGCAGGCAAAAGTGGAACTGGATCTCCGCCATAGTGGTGCTTAAACCCATTCCATCAGACACCAGAAGTAAAATGTAGTAGCCGCAGTGTCATTAGCTAGTATCAGAGACCAGAGTTTACGCTATAAGGGTGTGTTATGTGACGTCTGGAAGGTTCTTACTGATTGCCCTTAGTCACTTTGACATTAGTACACAAATATACATAGACTTTGGTTAATTCTATCAATTGTCATTTATAATATAATGTGCACTTTCGAATATCAAATTCACCCACGTGTAAGTAGTTTATGGTCAAATGTTTGTGACACCTGACCAACACAGTTGTACAGGATGTCTTTGTATGCTGTAGCATTATAATATCCCTTCACTGGAACTAAGAGGCTCAAGCCTGTTCCAGAGCGACAATGTCCCTGTGCACAAAGTGAGCTCCATGAAGACATGGTTTGCCAAGTTTGGAGTAGAAGAACTCGAGTGTCCTGCACAGAGCCTTGACCTCAACTGCACTGAACACTTTTGGGATGAACTGTCTGCACCCCTGGCCTCCTCACTCAATATCTCAGTGTTCGAACTCACTAATGCTGTTGTGGCTGGAATGGCCCAGAGCTGCTATTATCATTTGTCCACGTGTAAGGCAGTTAGCATTGTTAACACAGCGACTTCAATTTGTGACTGTAATATCAACCTCAGTAGATTTATTGTGAACACAAGCACAGTTCAGACACTAAACGTCCTTGAGGTGCTGCTTTGATACTCGTTTGTTCCTGGCTGAGTGCAAGATAAAACAGTCTCACACTGCTCAGTGAATAAATTCACATTAGGCAAATTTCAACCTATTTGCACATTTTGAAGCAAGGCTGTTCTAGCAATTCTAACCAAATCTGCATCAAAACAAAAACATGATTGTCCTTCAAATCTGTACATGGTAAACAAAATTCTGTAATGCAGATATATAATTGTGTTTTTGATGCAGATGGCGAAATGTAAAAGTGTAAGCAGTGATTTTGGGGTGTGTGTGTGTGTGTCAGAATGGTCCCAGTGCACGCTCCTGCCATAAGATGTGCATTGACTCTCAGAGGAGGCAGATCTACACGCTGGGCCGCTATCTGGACTCTTCTGTCCGAAACAGCAAGTCTCTGAAGAGTGACTTCTACCGGTACGACATCGATGCGAACACGTGGACACTGCTCAGTGAGGACACTTCTGCAGATGGAGGCCCTAAACTTGTGTTCGACCACCAGGTAATCACCTGAAGGTCCACACCTGACCATAGTGCATTATACCAGACAACACCACCGTGTATTAAGATCCGTGTATAGCACAAACCTAGAAATAAATTATGTTCTGTACACTTTGTCATTCAGATGTGCATGGACTCTGAGAAGCACATGATCTACACGTTCGGCGGTCGGATCCTGACGTGTAACGGCAGCGTCGATGACGGACGCACTTCAGAGCCGCAGTTCAGCGGCCTGTATGCTTATCAGTGCCTAGCAGGTACCTGGAGTCTTCTGAGGGACGACTCGTGTAATGCCGGCCCCGAGGATGTGCAGTCTCGCATCGGCCACTGCATGCTGTTTCACACGGTCAGTGACCCACAGAGACCAAGTTCTTGTAATCATATTAAACAACTGTCAGAATGATACCTCCCAACATTTCAGCATTATAAACGTTAGGACCGCAGAATTAATCATTTGTTAATACGATTTGTAACAGTCTGAATTTTTTTTCTGTTCCTGACCAAGTCTTCAGAGTACTTTACTTTATTTTTTGTCTCATTATCTTCAAGAGAGAAACTATTTATAGCTGCTATAACTTAAGTGATAACAGGAACATGGTGTTTTCAATTTTGAACAAAATATTTTTCATAATTTCAGCAATTATGGTGCAGCCATAATTATAGTTGTGCCACTGGTTTTGGGGTCTGTAGCTTGACACTGTTAGTGGTATTATTGTGTGGTATGGAGGATTTTTTTTGTTCCCTATAATATATAATGTAATTTCCGAGTTGCTGCTCAAATTACTGCTTTGTTTAGATGTTTGTTTGTCTTTTGTATTGGTTGATGGATCCTGACAATGTCACTGCTTCTTTTTTCTCTCTCAGAGGAATCGCTGCCTGTATGTGTTTGGAGGCCAGCGGTCCAAGACGTACCTGAACGATTTCTTTAGTTATGATGTTGACGCTGACCATGTAGAAATCATCTCAGACGGCACCAAGAAAGACTCGGGCATGGGTAAGAATATACTACCACTACTGCCATGTTAATATGGAGCTTGTAGTGTTGAATCTTACTTGGATTTGAGGGCTTTGTGCTGTGACATTTTGCAAAATAAAATCTTCTGGTGCTTGTTTATGCACTAAGATTGAAGTGCAGGTGTGACTTCATTTCTTGTAAAATCTCAAGAGATGAAACATAAAGGGTGACTCCTGTAGGCGATGTTATCGGAAAGCCCGCCATAAAAGGGAACGAAGGACTCTCGGGAACGAGGATGACCTCATTCTCAGAAATGGACAGGAATCAGGCGTGCATGATGTCACCGATGTGTACTGTAACTCGGAGACCCGGGAAGAAGTTAAGCTCATTATGTACCAAACAGTATGTACACCATCCCTCCTTTGATTATCCGTCAGTTAGCTGCCAGAGTGTGAGGTATGAAGAAAGAGTCGACAGCACGTCAGCAGCATCAATGGCATGATGAAGCTATCCTTTGTCCTTAAAGGGGAACCATCAGGTTAAAAGAATGAATCATCTTCCAAATGGTAGATCAAATTTTAATCTTGACAGTTTCCACTGCTAAGAAAAATATTCATTTAGAAAGGAATAAAACATGATGGGGCATCCTGTTATAGCAAAAATAATCAACGACTGAGCAGTGTGATGATTCAGTATAATCCTGAAGTTAATTCATTTCCTATTAAAGGATCTCCTGAAGTGGTTTATTCCTATTATAACTCAACAATTTGCCAATTTATTAAACAAATTACATAAGGACGCGCACACAAAAAACAGCTTGTCATATTATCAAGAAACATGTAAGTGCAAAATGTCCTCTGTTACAAAGGCAAAGCAATGTCGCTGCAGACTCCTTCTATAAACATTAAATACATGTATCCTTACAGAACACTTAACGGTCTTTAATCTGTTTATCCGTCTAGATTATGTGGAGCGTCTGCCATTCAGGTGCCATTGGTTTTCTTGATGTAAAGCCAGTGTCCAAGTTTGGGAACACCGTCCTCCCCCTAGTTCTCAGCCGTCCTATCATTTCTCTCAATACAGCGGCTGAACAAGGTCTTCCGTCAAATTCTGAGAAGCTGACAGTCATTCTAGTGAAGTAACAGAGTTCTTAGAAATTTCTGTTCGCCCACGTTGTTTGTGGCAATTTACAAACCTGATGGTAATTTCATTTCTCAATTCATGACACCACTCACATTTTATGTGCATGCGGTGTCACAAACAAAATTACGAGGCCAAGTGTTTCCAAACAGCGAGGTTTATTAGCTGGAAGGCTAAAACAGGGAACTGGTGTGGTGGCCAGCTCATCAGTGCTGTTTTTAATTTTGTTCATTTGTTTTAAAAACTTTGCAGCATCATTAATTCTCTTATCTCACCAATATGAAACATATAGATGTGGTGTCACCTTCGTAGCAGTGACGAGACAAAGAAAGAAACCAAGATGCAGACATTGACACATTTCCTGTCCTCGTAAACAGATTTAAACTTCAACAGGCGACTTGACGCAATATGTTTAAAAAAGGTCTCTGTGTTCTTTCTCTGATACTGTGTGTGTGTGTCTGTGTGTGTGTGAGGGAGAGAGAGAGAGAGTGAAACAGAAAGAGAGGGGTGGCAGGGAGCAAGAACACAGACAAAAAGAACGGAATGTTTTTTGCCAGCAAGGAAGCAGCAAGTACAAACATTGTGAACATAATCAATCTCAAATGTTTATCTTGCTTCCTCTCAGTCAAGAAAAGTATTTCCATTTCAGCGCCAGGCCTCTTGTTGTTCAGAACCGAGATCTCGGCCGGTCCGTGATCCGATCCAGTGTGCCGAGAGATGCTTTTTGTCTCACTGCATGGTTTTGTGTGCTGTTTTGGGCTGCGTATGCCATTTCCTGTGAAAGCACTGCAATGACGCATGTACTCAAGCATGTGATGTACGACAGGTCTCTTGTCGGTTGTATCCTCAGTTTGGTAAATCCCACGTTCAAGTGGATCAGATAAGCTGGCTCTGTAAATAAAAACTTTGTAGAATTCATCGGGCTTTCAGTCTTAGACCTTTGCTTTTCCCTGTGACATTTCTCTGAAAACTCATTTGGTTATAATTATATATGGAGTTTATATATTCACAGCTGCATGTTCACAATGACCTCGACTTCTTTTTCTTGTGTTTTTGATGCCACATGTAAGGAATAAAATCGGACTGGGCATGCTGTAAAAGGGAAATAATGATGTGATGGTGCTGTGATGTGGCCCACTGTTATCTCCCTGAAGTTGATTTATTAATGTGTGTTGTATTTCTCTTATAGCACAGCAAATTATTTCTTAAAGCATGACATCTTGTACTTTTTTATCGGTTTATAATTGCATTTAAAGTTGCACAACATCTGCAAGACAAGATAGTTTGTGTTATCACTTGCACTATAACAGTTGTTAAATTCATGCACTGGGACTTGGTTTATGAAGTGCCATTTTCTATGAATTCTTAGTGGTGAGATAATATTCCTTGCGGTCACTGCTGTTTAGTGGTTCCCAGTGCTGATAGATTTATCTCCTTTCCCCTCCATTGCAATGTAAACTTTGTGCTACTGCCAAGTGTAGTAAGGAAATGGGAATTGAAATAAAGACCTGGCACCCTAGCGGCACTCTGTGGGGGGTGGGGGGGGGATTGTCCATCAAGCAGCAGTGCACTCTGTTTTCCTTTACATGCCTATGAATCCACTCGGGATTGTAACAGTTGGATGCATTGCTGAATAGACTACAACCTTTGTGTGTTTCAGTACCAATGACTGGCTTCACCCAGCGTGCCACCATCGACCCAGAACTGAACGAGATTCATGTACTGTCAGGCCTTAGCAAAGACAAAGATAAACGAGAGGAGAATGTCCGCAACTCCTTCTGGATATATGACATCGCCCGCAACAACTGGTAGTTTCTCTCACAGTCTCTCTCTCTGTCTGTCTCTCTTTTCTCATTTTAAATCTTTTATTCTCCACCATATGTAAAATTAGCATTTTCTGTCTTTGTTGCTCAGTGGTAAGTCAGATTTCAACTTTTCACGTTATCAAAGTTGTTTTATAATGACACCATACATTCTCATACATACATTTGTGCGCACAAAGTAACACTCTCCCTATTTGTCCAGGTGTGGGCAAATGATCATTAGCTAGCCCACCAAACAGTAATAGTTCCAGTGTGCTCCCCACTCCCATGTTTTCCTTACCCAGAAACCTAACTGACTAGACAAAAAAAAAACTGGTAACTAAAATATAATACTGTACGTGGCCATATAATCATATTTGTTGAGGAGAGTTAGTTATGAGATATATTCAGCTGTACTTTCTAATTAATCTACCTGGTAAAAATTTACCTTTAACCAGATTTCTTCTTGGTCCATGTGTGGTGTCTTCTTGGCAAGTGGTGAGATTTGGAAAAAGTTGTGCATACCATAGTTATAGCATCGAAGTCTAAATATAATCAACCTACCATATGAAAACTTTGGGGGACTCCCATTTTTTTTTTTTTGGTTGCAAAAGTCAGTAAGATTTTTTTTGTTGGTTTTTAATAGTTGTTGTCCACATCTATATATTCTGACTTCTGTGAATGAAATCCGTTTGTCCCGGCCACCCAAGCTACTGATTTGTCCACTTCTGCCCTGCACACACAATTAATTCTCTTTGAAGCATTACCAAAGTAAATATTAGAATGAAACGGAGTCTTGCAAAAACAAATGTTGCAAGGAAACTGCTGAACCAAAAAGTTAGGTACAATTACAAAGGGTTTGCTTTCCCAGTAACACAGACGCTCCGCTTACAGACGCGTATCTTCTGACCGAGTGAGCATGTTCTGAAGAGAATGAACTTGAAGTTCATGATCATAGTTCCTATTAAAGAGTACACCATGTTCTTGTCTGCCTGTGTGCAAACCCATCACCCATTCTCCTAAGGGGGATCCCCCTGCTTCCTTTTTCTTCTCGGTTAGCCATGTTTCTTGCTGTCTGGTTATGAAACAACAATCTGGTAGTGTTTCCTTTAGTTACATTAGTCTGGTTTCTGTCGGCTTATGTGGCAAGGGTCAGTGGCACGATGAAGCTCTCCTTTGTCCTTAAAGGGGAACTATCAGGTTTTTAGAAATAGCAGAAAGTGCTTCTGTAAAATAACAGGTATGAAAAGATATGTCGGCTACATTTACAAAGCCATTTCAGAGAGAAGAGCCACAAAATGTTAACCTATGACCTGTAATACATAATGTAAAGAAATCTTAATGCAGGAGTGAGGATACTAGTCGTCCTGCTGTAAGTGTAGACGTTTAACAAATGTGCTACTGTTATTACTATAGTACACTCGTTCATTATTTTATCCCCGACACATTTTAGAATAATAATAAAGAAAATATATCAAAAAGAAAAAATACTCATTAAAACTCTTAACACAAATGGAATTATGTTGTGATAAAAAATCCAAAATAAATCAAAATAATTTAATGTTTTAGTGTCTTCAAAGTAGACACTCTTTTTACCTAGAATTTCCAGAAATGTATTCTTGGCGTTTTCTCAACTGATTTCTTATGGAATTTCCCTGAAATGCTTTTTAAACAGTATTGAAGGAGTTCACTCTTACGCTTTACACTCGGAATGCTTCACTCAGTCGTCCGTTTAAAAAAAAAATAAAAATAAATTTTTTTGTAATTAAATGGTTAGTTTTCTTATGAAAGAAATGAATGTTTTTGTTAAATTATTATTCAAACATTTAATCATACACCTTCAGATCAAAAGGTTAAGATCATGAGAGGCATTTCAGTTGACTGTCTCCAAACGTTAGACCAGTAGTGTACATCTCCCAAATCCTTACTAGACTTGACTCAGTGAGTTATTAGACAACAGTAAAAACCGTATTTTGAGGCTAGAGAAGATATGTAGTAATGCAATGATGTGGATAAACTGAAGGGCCATGTTATGTGTTGCAGGTCATGTGTGTATAAGAATGACCAGGCTGTGAAGGAGACCCCCAGCAAGACACTGCAGGAGGAAGAGCCGTGCCCTCGGTTTGCTCACCAGCTCGTGTACGATGAGTTGCACAAGGTAACGTTTTTAAAATGTCGAGATTTTGTCCATAACATGCATATTGTAGTAGTAATAATAACAATAACAACAATCAGTTCAACAATGGATTTTTTTTAAAGAACAGAAGGGGAAAAAACTTTCATATATGCCATTACTATCTACAACCAATACTTAACACACTAAGTGTTAGTTGCTGACTGAGTTGCCTGTTTGTGGCAGGTGCATTACCTGTTTGGGGGAAACCCCGGCAAGTCAAGCTCTCCGAAGATGCGACTAGACGACTTTTGGTCTCTGAAACTCTGCCGTCCGTCTAAAGAGTACTTACTGAGACACTGCAAATATCTCATCCGCAAATACAGGTACCTTGATTCGAGTAGTCTTTTTCCTGCTTGGAGAAGTTCCACATTAATGTAACTACATTTTGCATAATGTTCATTAATGATTGCACACAGAGTTTTGTTTTAACCATTAATGTTTTACTGGCTCAGTCAAATACGGAATTAAGCATGACTGTGCATACTGTTATAGGAAAATAATCAACGACATGGTAGCGCGATGTAGCTCGACATGAATCATCCCAAAGCTAGTTTTCCTAAAATAGTTTGTTAATGAGCTGTTCACTCCTTTTACACCACAGCAGTTTGCAAACATTTTCTGATTTTTATTTCTTAAAGAATGACACATCATACTTTTTTTAATCTGTTTAGAGTTCATTTTAGAATTGTGGAAACAAGTTCACTAGTGTTATAGCAGCTACAAAGCCATCCCCTCAGTTTCCCTCGAAGAGAATAAGACAGGAGAAAGCAGCTTGTTATAACGAAACCATAACAACCTCCATCCCAAAGATTTTCCCTTGGTGCCAAATTAATTTACAGCTGTTACCGCTGACAAGTTACAGCTTTACGGTTGACTCCTTCATAAATAATAAATAAAAATCCACCATTTCAACAGTTATATAGTTATACATGTTTCTTTGCTTAATTATGCATTAAAAAATAAATCGGTTTATTTATTAGCCTCAGATTATGTGGAGTGTCTGCAATCGAACTGCCTGTCAGTACGCTGTTCCTGTAGAACACGGACATATTAGAGCGTTAATAAAAATGTCTGAGTTGCTTTGCAGTGTGTACTGCTGCTGCTATAGAAGATGAATCACCTTCTGTCTAACAAAATTTCAGAATTCAACAATGCTGTGGTATAAAAACTTGCAGGAGATCTAGCTTACGATTCAGCAGATGCATCTTGTGGACAAGCAAGCCAGATGAGCAAAGGACAGAAGCATTGTACCGGTCACATGGGCATGTTATGATTCGACTTGAGCAAAAACACATTCTTCAGTCACATCATATGGTTAGCATATGGTTGTTTGATATTATACTCGCTGTATGTATTATCTATGTTGAATATGGTGTTTGCGTCAGCGCCTTGATCCTATATTGTTTGGTAATTACGGCTGTAGTAAGTGCGTTTCACTTCTGGCACTGAATCAGATTGAAGTAGAACTGTAATTTTCCATGAGTCAGAGTCATTTCTGCTCAGTTATCTCCCTCTGCTGGTTTGCTTTAGTTATTGCTCTCCAAGTATAATAGTTCTCTATTCATTTCTCACCATGTCACGTTCGGTTGTGTATAATAATAATAATTTACTGTTATTAAACTTGTAACATTTCAACTTATCTGGTATAGCATCACTTACTTAGCTGATTATATAGTTAATAATATAGTAAAGGGTAAATGGCGCACTTGTATAGGGCTTTTATCCAAAGCGCTTTACACTGTGTCCCATTCTCACACACACACACACACACCAATGGTAGCAGAGCTGCCATGCAGGGTGCTAGCTTGCCATTGGTTCAGTGTCTTTCCCAAGGACACTTCATGTGGAGTCACATGGGGCCAGGAACCAAACCGCCAACCCTACGATTAGTGGACAACCCTCTCTACCACCTGAGCCACAGCCGCCCCATAGTAATAATATAGTGTGAGGAATATATTTCAGTTGAGACTGCAGAGCACTCCTGTATGTTGCCCTGGATGGACATCTGATACCTACTGCAAATATAAATATCATACAAAACTTACTGAAATTTGAATTTCTGCGTGCTTGTGCAGGTTTGAGGAGAAGGCTCAGACTGAACCACTGAGTGCCCTGCAATACTTGCAGAATGATCTCTCTATGACTGTAGACCACTCTGACCCTGATGAGACTAAAGAGGTAAGGACAGATGCCTGAATATTGTTCCACGTTATTAGGAGCACCTCTACTCCTGCTCATTCATGCATGCAGTTGTCCCTGCAATTATCCAATCAGCCAATCATGTGGCTACAGTGCTGTGCGCGAAATCATGCAGCTAAAGCTAAAGAGCTTCACTTAATGTTCACGTCAGAATAACAGAATGGAGGGAAATGTGATCTCTGTGCAAAGTTGATGGTGCCATGTGTGTTGCAATGAGTTTTTCAGAAACTGCTGATCATCTGATTTTTCGTGCACAATGAGTTTAGAAACAACGGTGCAAAAAAAAAAAAAAAAAAAAAAAGCCAGCCAGTGAGTGACAGTTCTGCAGGTGGGAACACCTTTTGATGAAAAGACCAACAAAAAAATAGAAGAATGACTGTTTCGATGTTCTTATGGTCATGAAGGATACAGTAACTAAAATAACCGCTCTTTACCACTGTGGTGAGGAGAAAAGCATCTCAGAAATGGGCTACAAGAGCAAAAGACCACAACATCAGGGTCCACGTCTGTCAGCCAAGAACATGATTGTACAAAACACACAGACTCGCTTAAACTGGAGGTTGAAGATTGGAACAGCTTCAGCTGGTCTTTTTTCAATTAGTTGTGTTGCTGTTACGTGATTGGCTGATTGGATAAATGCATGAATGAGCAGGTGTACAGGTGGATGGTGTGTGTAAACACTTTATCCCGAACACTGATTAGTAATGCTAAATGACTGGTGCTCCACAGTTTCAGCTCCTGCCCTCAGCACTCTTCAAGTCCAGCTCAGACTTCATCCCACTAGGTAAGTCACTCTTGGTCACGATCCTTCTGAAGAATTTACTGAAGTGTATTTATCACTTGACCTGATTTGAATTTCAAATGTTGCTTGTTTTTTTTTTTTTTTTTTTAAAAACTCTGTCCTTATCTCAGGCTTTTCAGATGTAGATCAGACGTACGCCCAGCGCACACAGCTCTTTGACACACTGGTAAATTTCTTCCCTGACAACATGACCCCACCCAAGGGTAACCTCGTCGACCTCATTACCCTGTAGCCACGCCCACCGAGCGCTATCCCTTCACTCTTTATGCCTCTAAGACTTGTCCCTCTGAAAACAGAAGTTATTTTTCTACATCCACTTCAGAATCGCCATGCCGACCGAATGTGGTTTCTTCACAAGCAGGAAGGGATTCTGAACTAACCTTGATGGTTATTTAACCAAAATAACAAGACTGGAACATATCTGCATACTATAACACTTCATTTATTCACCCAAATCTGTAATCATGAAGTCCCTGAAGTGTCTGCAGCACTTGTGTACATTTTCTCTTTCCTCTTAGGAGGTGTCCGAGGAAGGTGAAATCCACAAATCCAAAACTCACCTTGTTTTTTCCTCTCTTATTCCACTCAGACTCCAGTTTCAGGTCTTGCTCAGCTTTCATCTTTATTTCAGTTTCTGAAGCTGTAATGCTCACTGTAGTAAAGGGTACCTTAGTCATGATGGGCACTGCCGTTATCTGGCCCTCTACATCTCACATAATTTGGTGATGGAAGCAGTTCGTTTATTGAATGTGGGCTTTGATTTGCACCATTTCATTATGCTTGGTAACGTTTTGCCAAATGAAGAGGACTGTGATTACACAAGTGTGCACTCTATTTCTACGCTTACAGGATGGAAATCATGTGAATGTCCATGTTTTTTCTGAAAAATATATTTAAATAATGGCCTCATTCTGGACCTGCTGCTTTTATAGCAATAGGGCAACTTGGCTGCACAGAAATAATGAGTATTGAACAAATTCAATGATACGATTTGATCAGCGTGCTTCAGATGAAATTCTCTCCTCACTAGTAATAAGCGACTATTTCCTTTCCCATTTGTGCCATAGCAGCATTTTGTGTCTTTATCTCTGACTGAAAGTAATTCATACAATTTATTTCTCACCTAAGCTGTCTGAACAATGCAGTAACCATTAAAATTATTGGATTTGGTGACTGCAAACTCCTGCAGTGGGAAATTGTCCACCTTTTCTGGTCCATTGCGAGTTGTGTGTTTTCAAGCTTGCACTTGTCTACCGAGTCTCGGGAATCAAGGTACTCGATACTGCGATGCCGTATGTCTGATGATTTTAGGGATCCTGTTTCAGCACTACTGAACATGCCAGAATGTTACTAAGGTAGTCTTCCATATAATGTAGTGTGTAAATATAGCCATGTATAAATGTATGTGTATATAAGATCTCGTATTTGAAGTATTACTTATGGCCCGATTTTGAAGCCTCCCCCTGAAAGCTTAATATATTGAGACATCATGTTCGCTTAATTGGTGTTAATAATTAGTTCTGTGTTCAAATCAAATGGCTCATTGTATCCTTGCACTTATTGGAGGTATATCATATTAGTAAAAGGTGTAAAATTGAAATACAATTTTATCCCATGCAAAGCTGTTTGCGCACGTCTGTACAACATCAAATTAATCAAGAAACACACCTTTAATATATGAATAGTGTAATCTTAGGGGTTCTTGCCTTAACCTGTTCTACCTAGCTGCCCATTTCTTCATTCCAGCACTCGCTTTTAGAGACCCCAGTGCAGAACTGCACATTTAAGCTTAATTACCATGGTCATGGTCATGCTGTTTTTTATAGTGTTGCATATATTTTCCCATTCATAGCCTCCATTTTCCCAATTAAATCCCCGATTGTGTGTTTCCTGGGATTGAGTGCAGTTAGAGCTGCTGCATGAGTCATTTAGTGATTTTGGGTTTTGTGCCAGGAATTGGGTAAAACATGGATTGTGAAAAATGTAAAAGAGGAAAAACACAATGGGAGAACCTTTTTATAAAAAATAAACCAAAAAAAATAAACACTTTTTTTTTTTAATTATTTAATTTTATT
>JAFFST010045089.1:218242-246367 GCA_022414735.1 Noturus placidus | reverse complement strand
CTATTGTTTAAATTGGTTTGATGTTCCGAAACACTTAAGTGTGACAAACATGCAAAGGAACAGGAAATGAGGAAGGGGCAAACACTTTTTCACACCACTGTAAAGAACACTTTGAGTTTTCCTGTCCCATAATAATCCTACCTGAACCTCCTCAGTGACACTGTCTTTTTATTTATTCTCTCTCTCTCTCTCTCTCTTTCTCTTTGTCTGTCTGTCTGTCTCTCTCTCTCTCTCTCTCTCTCTCTCTGTCTGTCTGTCTATCTGTCTCTGTCTGTCTGTCTCTCTCTCAGATTCTATCTCTCTCTCTGTCTCTTTCTCTCTCTCTTTGTCTCTCTCTCTCTCTCTCTCTCTCTCTCTCTCTCTCTCTGCTACTCGAACACTTGCAGGTCATCTTTCTCACTGATAGCTGGTGCTCAGTCCTCTGGAACAGCCCCACCCCAGTGACTGAAATCTGCAGATATGAAAGACAGGAAACAGATGCACTGACCTTCCTTTTATTTTTACTCTTAAGTGCTGTGGCGCATTTCCTGAATCTACAAAGTCCCACACAGCCAATAGTGGAAAGACTCTTTTTAACTGCTATGACCTTGCCACAACTAGAACTGAGAAATATAACAATATAATATTTACATTACGATAAATGATGTCACTTAATAACACAGAGTATCATTGATACAGTTCTTCCTCCCTCTCTCTCTCGCGCTCTCTCTCTCTCTCTCTCTCTCTCTCTCTCTCTCGCTCTCATTCTTTGCGTAGTAACACCTGTAATGTTTGTAACATCAAGTTTCAGTACAGCTAACAGTTTTTATTTTGACTTTATTAAAAATATAATTCCCCTATTTTTGGTGTTAAGTTTTTTGTAGACACCCTCCTTTTCGGGCTTAAATAATTTATTTTGTAGATATTAAATGAAATATAAAATATTATAAATATTTTTCATGATTATGGATTTTTTTGTTTCTTTTAGCTTTAACAGATATTAAAATATCTTGTTAGATATTCACATTTGTAGATATTAAATAACGTTTAAATATTTAACATGTAAACTAGTTTTACAGACGGTTTCTCCTCCTTTTCAGTGTTAAATCGTTTATATTTGTAGATATTACCATTTTAGATATTATAGATATTACAAATCTTCCTTTTTGCTCTTAAATGATGTACTTTAGTAGATATGAAATGAAAGTGCCATCAAACTCTATTTTTTTTTTAATGCAACACTGCTGTATTATTGGCAGGTTTTGTTTTTTTTTTTTTGGTATTTTTTTTTTATAAAGCAAAGTTTCATATGGTAGAACGTCTTTCTTATGATACAATATTTTTGTTTATTCTCCACCCTTGGCCACAAAGAATGTGCATTTGGGCAGAATGTCTGAGAGTTAACTGTGAACGAATTGTAACTTTTCTACAGAGCTCCTGAAATGACCTGTGCAAAAAAAAAAAAATCACAGAGACTTTGTCTGTGAGAACCTCAGATTTTTTCTCTCAGGGTCTTCCTGCCTGCTGTTGACCTCTGATGAAACTGGATGTGTATTTCCTGTCTTTAGTTAACTCATCATCTATCAAAGCCTTATTACTATTAAATTAACATATTATTGGAAGTATTCATGTCGCATGAATCAGTTTGAATGCTCTTGTGTTAAACGTACAGGGCTTTGTTAAAACCGTTCAAAAAAGGACGACAGTCGGATGTGAGGGTGGAGACCCACTGAATAGTTTATGTTCCTACTGCTGGTACGGTTGTAAAAAACAACAAAGCCAAAAAAACACCCACACACGGACACAAATAATAGGGTTTTCATTTCAGGGTAACACGACATGATTATTAATCAGTTATACTATACATTATGATGTATTTTTTTTACTATAGAAAAACTTACTGCTTTCCACATTCCTGAACATTATTTTCTGTGTGAATGTCTGACTTTTAATATTCCGTTTTCTAAACTTACTCAGTCCAAACACGTTTTCGAAGTCTTTTGCCTACATCATCCTTGTGTTTTCTTAATGCATGAGAAGGACTTGCCTTGTGGTTCTGTCCATTTTTATGTAAAGTCAAGGGAGTACAATTGGCCGTGCTCTCAGAGTGGGAGTGATGGAATACTCTCTCTCCCCTGTCAATCACAGTGACACTAACCAGTTGTGGGAGTCTGTGAGCTCATGCACTATAATGGCAATGATGCTATTTTACCCCCAAGAGCTTCATGGCATCATGCATCAAGCTCCTTTTAATAAGCTAACTTTGTTAAATATAGGTGTACAACAATTATTGGAACTCCTATGAATTCATATGAGAAAAAATATATTTGAAGTATATTCCCATTGATATTTAAAAAATTGTTAAGTACACTTGGGTGACTAGGAACAGGAAATTGTCCAACCCCGACTTCCTGTTTCAGAGTGATATAAATGAGGTAACATACAGGCCAAATTCCCTTATTCATTCATGACAATGGGTAAGACCAAGGAATATAGTTGTGATGTGCAGCAAAAGGTTGTTGCGCTTCACAAAATGGGGCATGTCTATAAGAAAATAGCACAAGCATTGAAAATGCCCATTTCCTCCATCAGGGCAATAATTAAGAAGTTCCAGTCAACTGGAAATGTTACGAATCAACCTGGAATTGGACGTGTGTCTATATTGTCTCAACACACTGTGAAGAGGATGGTTCGAGTGGCCAGAAAATCTCCAACCATCATAGCGTAAGAATTGCAGAAGTTAGTTGCATCTTGGTGTCAGAAATTCTCCAAAACTATAATCTGAAGTCATCTACATCACCACAAGTTGTTTGGAAGGGTTTCAAGAAAAAAATCCTGTACTCTCATCCAAAAACAAACTCAAGCGTCTTCAGTTTTCCAGACACTACTGGAACTTGGGATCAGGTTCTATGGTCAGATGAAACCAAAATAGAGATTTTTGGGAATAAACACCAGAGGTGGTTTTGGTGCACACAGTGAGGTAGCCGTATGGAAAAGTACATCATGCCGCAGTTAAATATGGTGGTGGATCTTTAATGTTTTGGGCTGTTTTTCTGCCAGAGGACCTGGATATTTTATGATACATGGCATCATGGACTCTTATCAAATATCAACAGAGATTAAATGAAAACCCGATTGCCTCTGCCAGAAAGCTTAAAATAGACCGTGGTTGGATCTTCCAGCAGGACAATGATCCAAAACATACATCAAATCAACACAAAAATTGTTTACTGACCACAAAATCAAGATCCTGCCATGAGCATCCCAGTCCCCTGACTTGAAACCCATAGAAAACCTGTTAGGCGAACTGAAGAGGAGAGTCCACCAGCATGGACCTCGAAATGTAATGGACCTGGAGATATTCTGTATGAAGGAACGGTCTCAGATCCCTTGCCATGTATTCTCCAACCTCATCAGGCATTATAGGAGAAGACTCAGAGCTGTTATATTGGCAAAGGTAGCACAAAGTACTGACTGAAAGGGTGCCAATAACTGTTGCACACCTACGATTTTTTTCAAAATTATTATAAACCTGTGTTTTGTTTGCAAGTGTTTGATATCCATGAGAGCGGAGTATTTTTGTGAAACAATAAAGATGATTTTTCACAGCATTCTTTGCTTATATTTACTTAGGGTGCCAATATTAGCATAGAGCACTGTACATCGCAGCCCTGAGTACGAGTAGCCCACTTAAATTCAAATGTAGTTTTATATAGTCCTAGCTTACAGTGATTATTTGATTCTTGATAGAATAAATCAAATGTAAATCATTGATAGTACTTAAATGAAACCTGTTATGTTTTTCAACATGCAAAATAATTCAAATGCATATGTGCATAGAAGCGTATTCTACCTTTACTGAATGCAGAGTCTACAATATATCGCGCTTCCTAGTATTTAGCCTTTAGGCATCTTTTCTTAGTGTCTGTGTATGTACCTGTCAGTGTATACGTGCCTTATCGATTGTGAATAACCACTACAGGCATCAATGTCAGCCACAACATGCGCCTTCACCCTACACACCTTAAAGCTTGTAACTTGCACTAGTGCACTCGAAAGTCTTATCTTTTTTTTTTCCTCGTGTTGTCTCACTCTAGCCTCCCTGCTGTGATCTGGGGTCCTTATTCGCCCATACACCTCCCGAAAAGCCCTCCCTTCCCTATCCTTCTTTCAGCAATGGTGTCCTATTCAAGCTAATCGAAGAGGCCTGTAGGGAGGAGGGAGTTCCTTTATGAGGCTGAATCACAGGTCAGCTCTTTCACTGAAGGGTGGAGGAACAGGAGAAGACGATCGTGAATGTATATATGTTTGGCAGGAATAATGAGTCGGCAGGAGAAAGGAAGGAGGGTGCAAAGAAGGTTAGAGCGAGGCTGGACGGGGTCACCGGGTGTTTGTATGCTTCTCTTGGAACACATTCCTCACCACACACACAAACACATCCCTAATGTTAAGCCCCATCATTGAAGTATGTTAATGTAAGTTTAGACGAAGACGTTTTATTTTTATTATGAGAAATTCAACAGCAATCGTTTTTTCAACCAGGTTCGTTATTTAATCAGAGGTGTTAAGAGAATACGCCAGTGTTGTTCAACATAATCTCTATCTACTGCTTTCACGAGAATCTCAACACGTTTCCCTGAAGTGGAAAAAGAACTCGAAATGGATTTATAATAGAAATCTAAGGGCAGTTCTTGAATTCCATTAATAAATATTTTAAATATGATAATATGTGAAATTGCCATATAAATCAATGCTTTTTAACAATCTAAATCAGAAATGTGCCTTGGATGACCTTTTTTGGGATTATGATAATAATAACATGAATTCAAAATGATAACCATTTCCTGCTTACAATAAAGGTCTTCGGATAAGACAGCCATACGATAAACTTCTGTTAATTAGAATTTCCTAAGGATTTTGTTGATTAGCCAACTACTGTACTTTGATAAGACATCAGTACCATCGAAGCCTTTGCTCTGAAAAAGTAGTTCCCTTTTCGGAACCACAAATTACACACATTTAGAGCTTACTTTACAAATACCCTTGAATAAAGAATTGTTTGAAAAAGGTTTTTTGTTCTTTTCTGAATTCTTGCCTGTGATCATATACTTTTGATACTAGAAATTAGGTTTAATATGTTGGAGTATTGCTTTAAAAGAAACAAAAAATGAGTAGTGCCTACATCACGAATTTAATGCAATTTAACCACTCTGGTATGATGCTAAGTTGCAAAATTAATGGGGGTGGGGACTGCTTAAATTCTCTCTTTCTTTCAATATTTCTTTCTTTCTATCATTCTTTCAATATTTCGTCATCTATTTATGAGTCTTTTTGAATGTATCTCTAGTTGCAGGAGTTGGGAATTAAGGAACTAGGAAGCTGTTGGTAGTGCCAGTCTCGGGAGTGATTAATAATAAGTACGCCCGAGGAGGAGAAGAGAGGATGACACTGGCTCTACCGCAGGAATTTGATGAAAGATAAGTGATTTCAGCACCCCACGTACATACTCCCTCGTCTTTCTTTTACACTACATGCTCCGTGATGCAGTCAGTAATAGAAAACACATCTTAAATACTACATTGTTGAGTATTTACCAATTACAGCATGTCCTGAAGTGTTTTATTCCTCTTATACAACAGCAATTTGCAGATTAAATTTGTTCATGTATTAATAAACAACACGTCATACTTGTTATAGTTACATTTAACATTGTGGAAGGTCCACAAGACAAGTTAGTCCCTGTTATCAGTTACCATCTATGTTATAAACATTCATTCCATCACCATCCTTTCTTTATTTCTCTTCGGCGAAATTAAGACCTGTTGCTGAGAAACAGGAAAGCACAAAGATTTTTGGTTAAGGAAAACTTACTGATCTAAAACCTTGACATTGGTGACTCCTTCCGTAAGCAATGTTATTTCTTCGGTCTCAGTGAGAGAGACGTGACCTCAATGCCTGCATCACTGATGCTGCACTATTCAGACAAGACACAGAAGTAGGAAAGCAGAATATAGCATGATGCCATACCTTTATTGAAAAAGGGGATGCTGATAGACAGCTTTCCCATCTATTGTTCTCTATTTTCACGAGGTTTTGTGCCAGACGGTCCTGCCAAGAGGATTCCATAACAAACTTTTGTCACTAGAACTGTTTTTATTTTATTTAACCCTGTGAGAACATTGAGATATAGAGCCCTCGTTTCCAGTTAGCTCATGTACATCCTTTTAGCAAATTTCCTGGACTGATTTGGATTTTCCAATTCTCCCAAAGTCCAAGAAAGATAACACAAGCAAGACAGATTTATTGGTAAAGTCCACTCTGATCTTGAAATATATGATGCCACGCAGTCCTAACCCTGAAATAGATTTGAAATAGATCAAATCAGTCCATTAGGTACTCTAATCCCTGAGAAGGCTACCCCATGTGACCTTTTTATAGTGTTTAACTTTGTAGTTGCCAGAAATGAACTCTTTTTCATTAATACAAGCGGTATTCTGCTGCTGTACGACTTCTAACACTTAAGTAAGGAATAAAATACTTTGCAGAATTGGGGGTTATAGTTAAGTAATCAATGACTGGGTTGTGTGATTTGTTTCCAATAACAACACGGCACAAAATATTATAATATTTGTTTTAATTCCTCTTATACCACAGCAATTATTACATACTTTTTTTTTATTAAAAAATGAAACGTCATACTTTTTAACCATTTATAGTTACATTTAATGTCACTGAACATCTGCATGACAAGTTACTTCAACACTTACATTACAGAAGCTATAAACCGTCAGTCGTTCCCTCACAGGTAAATAAGACATATAACACACGCAGAACAAACTCCTCTGTCCTGAACACATTCCCATGATTAAAAAAACAACAACCACCTTACGCTGACACTGGAGACTCCTTCCATACACTTCCATTAAATAAACAGCTCCTTACAGACATCACCGTCACAACGGTTAGATATTTTTCATTGTTAAATAGCAACACACTTTGAATCTGTTTACTGTCTTAAATCTTGACTTCCTTTAAATCTTCTCTTAAAACTTATTCTTATTCTTTGTCTTATGATGTGAGATTATATGATGGTTTTTTTAAACAGTGTTTCCGATCAACTACTGTTGTCTTTAAACATGTGTTATAAATAAAATTTGACTTGACTGGACTTCCTGATGTGGAGTGTCAGGCATGCAGGTAAAAACACAGCCATGAATCTCAGAAGTGCAGTTTGTAGGAGAATTATTTATTCGATATATTTGTATACGTTTCTCGTTTTCTCTTCATTTATAGTGTGACGCAGATTTCAGTACAAACGAGGTTATGGCTCTTACTAATAGACATCGCACTGACATAGGTGAGATTTGAACACAGGACTGCCACTATGTATTGGCTCACACAAAAAATTGAATTTGAACAAGACCCACAATGCCAAGCAAACATAAACACCTGGCCTCGGCTTTTTTGATGACTTTGTGAAATGGCAGGTGCAGCTCTTGTAATTAAGAATAACAGCACTCCTCCGTCAGCTCTCCACACTCAGCTCTAAGACTGTTATCTTCTGTTTGGGCAAACAATGTGCCCAAAAAAAAAGAAAATCTGATAATGTTGTTTTACAGATGTTGCACTTCCCAGATTGCCTTATATGCAGGTTCTATAAATGTTCCTATCGCAATTTCAAGGCTTTACACATTTATTTTCAAGCCAACTCAACATCTCACTAGTGGGACGTCATCCTTTACTTGCCTGACTAGTTAAATAACTATCTTTAATTAATTATGTTTCATTACATTAAAAAAAAACCCAAAACAAGATGTATTTATCCTGATTTTTATTACACCTGTCTTATTTGGATACACATATCTATGTATATAATTGTGTTAGTCTGCCATTTAATAAAGTAAATGACCATCTGTTTTAAATCATCTGTTAAGCCAACATTACTGAAAACTCCAACAAACCAGAAAGAAATAGTTGAAATCATTTACATTGTGCAGACTATTTTCCAAACCACTTGTAGTTTTTTTCTTTTTTAAGCATATACTCTACGCATCTGATTAAAACACAGTAATGACTCTAAAGTGGATCAGGAAGGTGCATTTGTATCTCACAAGCTGCATTTCTGATTTTGTTGTAGACACATTTCTTTGAAAGTTCTCTGTTCACCTCTCTGTATTTCAGTACTCATTATTGCGTCATCAGGTATTTAGGGAGGAATTAAAAAAACTGACTCACCTAACACAAGGATAGTCCACAGGATCTGCATCTTGGCGCACATGTTGCCTCTTTTGTGGTGTTTGTTGATGATCAGAGAGATTGTGTGTGTAAAAAAAAAAAAAAAAAAAAAAAAGTTGGTGGTGAGGCTGGAGGTGACACCCCCGCCTTGGTGCGCCTTTTTCTGCACTACACAACTTCTGAGAGTTGAGCCCAAAGCCAGAGCTCTTTTGTTCGTGTGTGTGTGTGTGTGTGTGTGTCCCTCCTGAGCAGGGGGATTTGAGTCCGGCGTGTTTGTGGGTTTCCTTGGCTGCGCGCTGCTGGCTGATGGTGCTATTCAGAGCGCCTGAGCAGTTCTCAGAGCTATAGAGAAACTTTTCCTCTGGGTATGTTCTGCAGTCTGGACTGTCCTTACGTATGCAGGGGGGACGGGCACACACACACACACACACACACACACACGGCACTCTCCACGTCTGAAAGCTGTCACTAGTGTACTTATTACTACGCAAAACTCTAGACAGACAGAATAGCTTTTCAGTAAGTAAGTAAGTAAGTAAAATTTATTTGTATAGCACGTTTCACACAGCGAAGCTGACCAAAGTGCTGAACAGAGTAGGGAAAATAAAATAAACAGAATAAGACTAAATAAAAACTAAGTACACTAAGTAGAGTCCACTAGTCAGACTGAGGGCACTGAATGGCAAAAGAAATGATATGGACACTGAATCAGTGAACTCTGCATTCTGTGCATCACAACTAACTAACTAACTAACTAACTAACTAACTAACTAACTAACTAACTAACTAACTAACTAACTTGTTTACTTACTTACGTACTTACCTACTAACTAAGTAACTAGCTTTCTTACTTACTAACTAACTAACTAACTTTATTGCTAACTAACTAACTTACTAACTATCTAACTAAGCGCATACAGTGCGGCCCAAAAGTCTGAGACCACACTGAAAACCTGGGATTTTATTTCTTTTTTCCATTTAAAACTGAAATAAACAGGAGGTTTTATCATTTTGAAATATTTACAATAAAACGTAAATGTATAATATCTTGTGTATTTAATATTCAAGATCCTGCACTATATTTCTAGGTCCCTATTAAAAGTGATATTGAGCATGTAGAAAAGCTCAGATTTTCCTCATGCCTAATCTCTTCTGTTGAAGCACATGTTCAGGTGACACTCTGATGGATTTGAGCTAAAATGGATCATAAGGTTTTGCACAAACGTGTGGACTTCATGGAAGCTCGAGTGCACACTGTCATTACGACAAAAAGGGGAACATGGCAAATACTAAAAAACACTGAAATTCTGGTCAAACAATTCTACTTTTCACAATTTTTTTTTCCAAAAATTGTTGTATTAAATTAGAAAAGAATTCAAAATGTAAGCGTTTTCACTAGTTCCCTCAGACTTTTGGACAGCCATCCATCCATCCATCCATCCATCTGTCTCTCTGTCTATCTATCAGTGTGTTCTTCTGTCTGTCATTTAATTTGTACCACTGTGCTGTTGAAGTCACAAATGATTGGTCAGATGTTGATTTAAGTAAAGAATAACACATGGTGTTTTATACCTCTAATACACACAGCAATTTACAACATATTTTTTTAAACATTTATAGTTACAATTAATGTTGAGGATTGTCCACTAAACAAGTTAGTCTTTGTTATCACTTACGGTACAGCAGCAATAAACCGAATCTTTAGGATTTCCATCATTATGACCATTGTTACTAAATACATTTAAATACATAAAGAACATTTTAAAAACCTCGTGTAAAGTTAATGTACATTTAGGACACATTCCTGTTGAACAGCCTGCAGACTACAGAAAAGAATCTGACTGGCATCACATGAGTGTTTCTTAAACAAGTGCTTTAAAAGCAGACAGCAGTGGGCTGCACAGCTGTTGCCCTGTTTGCATTTCGGACAGTTTTGGACTGCATGAGGGGAAAAAAACTGTTTGTTTCCGGTCACTTGTTGTCATGGCAACACCTGCTTGCAGCTCAATCATGAAAGCAGTTGACTTTTAGAGATGACCAGGAAATAAAATGGCTACAGATTCAGAGTGCGAATGTTCCTAGTTTTTGCGTTCTTTGACATGAAATATATCAGTTTACTATTCAACACAGATTATGTATAACAGGTTATATTAACACATTCAGGGTAAATCTGATTAAAACTTTTCATTTAGTGTTTCTAGTAACTAAAATGTGTTTACCGGGCTACCATCTCATACCATGTGAGGATGTTCGTCCTGTAGGTTTTGCACATCAATCACCAGGTCTGTCTTAATTCCCTAGATAACTCCCTAGGTGATTTATCTTCTCAGCTCAAAGATAAATCACATTACATCCAGTCGCTTTGGATAAAAATATCTGCTAAATGAATAAATGTAAATGTAAATCCTTATCATTTGGCAAATGCATGTTCCTACATACACAAACATCAAACATCCAGCTCTAAATAGGACTTTCAGATGAATACCTGAGTTTTTACACATTCACGAACACTTCTTTTCTCTACACTTATGTATAAAGAAGTCTCGCAGCTTGTATTTAGTGCAATTACAATATCCGTCATTCAGCGCTGTTGAATTCTTGATCCTGATTGGTTAAAAGGCCTTGATTAATTTTTAATAACAGTAGCTCAGACTGTAGTTCTGGTGAAAGGGAAATCACAGGTTTGTATTAAGGAACTTGTTCTAATATTATTTCTATAGTAACCACTTACACAGGGATTTGTATGGCTTTTGGATCGTAGTCTGCATTTGTGTAGATTTTGTGTAGACATGATCTAAGACTAATCATTAATGGATTAAAAACCATGTTGTTCTTTAACAGATATAATTGTTTACTTATTGATATGGGGAAGTTGTCAGTATGGAGACTTTTATTTAACACATATGGAAGGAGTCTCGGTGTCATTGCTGTGCAACAGTCAACGATAAAGCTGTTGCGTTATTATATTTGGATACTCCACATTAAATACTATGCAGTAACCTGAGAAAACATACAATGTGTTGTTCTTTAATTAAAAAAATAAATAGTTTTGCGAACTTGCTGCTGTATAAACACACTGGGAAATGCTGGTATTGGAAAATAGTTAACGTCAAGGTTGTGTAATGTGACCCACTACAGAAACAGAGCTAGTGATTAATTTCCTATAACAGCACACCGTATTGTTTTCTTTCAGACATGTCTTGTGTATATATTGTGATTGTGTATTGCATCAAATCCAATCGGTGCCTAATAACATTTATTCTGATCCTGAAGACGGTTGTAATTCATAAACATTGATATGTAACCGCAACATATCATCTTTTTCCAAATATATTTCAATAGTTTTTGTAAACCGTTGTGATACTTTACTTCTTTAAGGCAAAATCTTAGCAGCCTCTCTCTGTATCTGACAGGAAATTGTTATCTCCATCAGCCATTCCATTTCTGTTAGGTAACACCCAATGGTGACCACATTTCTCTCTAAATTTGCTCAAGTGCTCTGAAGCAGACCGAGGTGACCTCACTGACTCCTTTGTGATGTATAGGCTACGACTCATTCATATGATATGCTGTTCCTATGCGGGGACTGTGTGAATTATTTGGGGGTGGCAGAATGGAAATGGTCTCTGCTAGGCCCACGCCTGTGCATGCCATTTCCTCCTATAGAAAGGCTGGAATCGCCCTGCTCCTGTTCCTGGGGAAGCTCCTGTTGCCTGCTTCCTGTGTCCCTCCCACAGTGTGCATAAACAGAACATTTTTGTGATGTGGTAACAGCTATTTAAAAGTCCTCTACCTCTCCAACAAAGGCTTTTCCTTTGTTATTTAACCATCCCTTCCATTTCTCCTTACTGTGGTTGTCTTTATACAGTCTGTGTAAGACCACACTAACAGGAACATGGTAAACATACAATGTGGTGTGTCGTATCCTCCGCCCGACATCACTTATCGGGCTCCATCCATTTGTCCAGTCGTTTCAGGGTGTAAGCCTGTAAAGGACATTCCTTTCAAAGGATGTGCAGTAAGTACACCGCCCCCGTCTAGGGTGACTGGAGGACTGGTGTGCATCTCCTGTCCTTGCTGTATCGGTCACAGTAGGGGGCTTTACAGTAGCGTGAGTTTATAAATCCACATGGCTCCGCACTATCAGGCAAAAGATAGATTTCCAATCTAAAGAAAGTCTGTAAGTCAAATGTCATTGTTAAGCTTGCCCATATGGGCTGGAGCCACTTGGCAGGAATATCATTGGAATGTTCAAATGTTGTTTCTAAATGCAAAAATAGATGTTTCTAAATGCTTTTTCAGGATGTTGGAACACTGCACTGGAGCGATTGCATGACCCACTTTGATATAATTTATGAAATATCAAATATTTATTTTCTTGACTTGAAATGGTATCACACCCTGTTTTAAATAGGGTTCAAATGAGTAGACTGTGATAATTATTGCAAAACACTTCATCTATGCCCTCAACCATTTCTGTTTTGGCTTGGATAGGTTATAATTCAAGGTTGTTATCTTGTCAAAAAATGCATCCATGGCCAGGACTCAATCTTCTGACCACTAGGTTTTGTTCTGCCAATTCATGATGCAATCGATTTTCACTAGAGCCGCTTGACTACTTGTCAAATCAACAAAGCATTAGTGATCCACTGCCATAAAGTTTGTGACATTTCCTTGCATACAGTCCCCCTTATATTTTGTATAAAGCTATCTACAACATTCCTTCATTTATTTTTCTTCCATTTTGCCTGTTAAGGATTGCAGTGGCAACAGGTTGAGAAGGTCTGCCCAGTGGATCCATAAGTGTTTCCAAGCCAGCTGCCTAATGAAGCCAGAAAAGTGACATGCAGCCATCTTTTCACCTCACTTGATGAAAGATGAAGGATGGAGATCACAAAACCAGTGAAGTGGCAGGACTGTCATGGACACTCTTAGATGGGCTAGACCCAATGGAAACTAACCACAGCACATGCTAGAATTTTACTTTCACCATTTAGGCAGTCAGTTCTCCCAAAGGTGCACTAAAATAAGCTCACCAGGCTGCTAAACTGCTAAATACCTTTTAGAGGTTCTTGGCTGACATCTTGGTTGTTCATAGATACCCAATGCACATTTATAAACAAGTTTATTGGTAAACGATCATCTTCAATGACTTATTGAGTGAATATTGTGTGACATAGCTTGTAGCATGACTCACACATACTACGTATAAAGATTTCTATCATGTTGAAATGCTAGAGAAAGTTAAAAGAATAAACATGTCTGAAACATCTTTGATCAAATACCTGCATGGGGTTACTTAAGCACTTGCGCACACATACAGGTTTCCTCCCCCAGGCATCGGCTCCACTTGGTACCGGGCCTCTGATAAGGAGGTGCATAGTGTTCTGTGTCCTGTCAACTCCTACAACTCACCCTCTCCATACTTCATTCCTGGACAAGCTCATATGCTCCTGCACAGATAATACAAATCTATCTCATAATCAGAGACAGTCTTCAAACTTTGGAATTTTCAGACAGCAAAATATCCAATGGCTGCATGCACTTGCGAAAGATTATAACACTGAACACAAAGTGGTACAAAGTTTTAGTAAGGAAGTAGGCAGTTGAGGATGTTTTCACACATAAGCGTGACAGCAACTATCGTCTTTCAGTCTAATTCTATACTATTTGCAACATTAATTTGGGACAACAAATATATATAGCTTTGGAAGAAACTGGTAAGGAAATCATACAATGCATATAAAATTAAAAGATGCTTTCATTACATTATGGCTTAAAAATGTGCTTTCTAGGTGCCCTATGCTTCCACGGTTCATTGTGATCTGTCATTGTCCAGGGAGGAAAGCTAGCCTCTTTTTTAAAATTTTTTTTTATGTATTTTGCACCACTTCACTTAGTTCCAAGTTTACATTAACATCAAAAATGCATGTCACTGTGACCTGCATGGAAAGTTTTTTGGGCGTAATGGGTGAAAGAGCTTGACACTAATGGCTCATAAGAGGGAGGACTTGACCACAAATATGCGCCACTGATGCTTGGCACAACATCATTGAAGATGAACTTGTCTGAAAAGGAGCAGAAATCCTCATGCACGTGCACATGTACGCTCACATTCCTGGAATACTCCCACATTTGAGGGCCTCCAGTGAGCAATGAGTAAAACAAGGTCCTTCAGCACCCCTTGATCAAGCTAATGGGGAAAGAATTCCAAAAGCTGAATGCCAAAGCAGGGCATTGCAAGGATTGCAGAATAAACAGCAAGCTCCAAATCTTTTAGCATTCACTCCATTGCTCATTGGCATTGCAACAGGACGTCACTGCCATCGCGTCTGCCCTAATGGAGTCTTGGAGACAGTGAAAGCCTCAAAACACACAGAATGCAATTCAGTTCAATACACATGCAAATAGACTCCTCGGTCTTTGCACAACCACCCATAGTAAGGTGTTGCAGCTCTCATTACACATTCTCAAGCAGTCTGCTCGAGAATGACCTCAGAATGGGCTAAAACCTTTGTGTAAAAAGAACTATAGGCTATAATTCAAATTTTCCACCGAAATAAGAGCCCTAAGAGCTTCTTTTTCAGTTTTCTCTTATAAATATGTCGAAACTACTGAGACCACTATAGATGTTTTTTTTTTTAACAAAACAAAAACTTTATACAACGATACATCCCCATTCCCGCTGTAAAATATGGTGATGAATAATTTTGTGATCCAGGACTACTTGGTAGAGTAATAGCATCAAGCAATAAAACCTTGTCCTTTTATCAAGATGTTAACACTTGGCTATAGATAACGACTCCTATCATATGCAAATCAATGAAGACCATGCCTTCAATTAAATTGTATAAAGAGTGATTGTGGAATTTACCATATAGAGACAGGGAAGAACTCGGAGAACTTGTCCTCCTTGTCTTCCACTAAAGACTCTTGCGGATAGAGAGTTGCTATTTACAACACCAATACTGAAAAAGTTGGGACAATATGGAAAATGCAAAACAAACAAAAAGCGTCATTTGAAAATTCATTTCACCTGATACTATATTGAAAACACATTATTAACTCATCATTTGATGTTTTACTTTGTGTATTTTATTTATTTGTGAAAATATACACCCATTTCAAATCTAATCACTGCAACACACTTAAAAAAAGTTGGGACAGTCGACAGTTTACCACTGTGTAACATCACCTGTTCTTTTAATAACACTTATTAAGCATTTGGACGCTGAGTGAAGACACCTACTGGTTAAGTTTAGCAAGTGGAATTTTCCCCTATTCATCCATTATGCATTTCTTCAGGTGCGCAACTGTACGTGGCCATTGTTGCTTTAGTTTGCGCTTCATAATGCGCCACACATTCACAATTGGAGACAGGTCAGGACTGCAGGCAGGCCATGCTAGCACTCGTACTCTCTGCTTACGCAATTTTGCACTTGTAATCCGGGCAGAATGTGGTTTGACGTTGTCCTGCACTGGATAGCAGCACATGCTGCTCCAAAATGTGTGCATATCTTTCTGCATTAAAGGTGTCCTCACAGATGTGCAAGTTACCCAAGCCATGTGTTGTCCAAATACTATTTGAAATGTTGATGCGTCCGACCAGAAAACACGATTCCACTGTGATACTGTCCATCTCAATTTGCATCTGTGGATGCAGCGGCGAATGGTGTTGACCCGTCAAAGGTTTACCAAAGTATTCCCGAGCCCATGTCAGGATATCCATTACAGACTCAGGACCGTTTTTATGACCGTGACGTCTCAGGGATCGGAGGTCACGTACATTCCGAAGTTGTTTTCGGCCTTGCGCTTTACGCACCAAGATTTTATCAGATTCCTTGAATCTTTTAATTATATTGTGTATTGTAGAAGGTATAATGCCCCAAATCCTACCGATTTGTCTTTGGGGAATGTTGTTCTCAAAGTGTTGGATTATTCTCTGATGCATCTGTTGGCAGATTGGTGAGTCTTGACCCATCCTTGCTCGTGAAGGACTAGGCATTTTTTGGAGGTTAATTATATAATATGATTAGACGATTGCCTCACCTGTTTCACATCACCTTCTTATTACAACTTGTCACATTGCTATTAGTCCTAAATTGTCCCTGTCCCAAATTTTTTGGAATGTTTTTGCATGCATCAATTTAAACATAAACATTTATCTTCAAAAAAAAAAAAAACTATGCAATTGATTAGGTAAATACCTTGTCTTTATACATTTTTTTGTTTAAATACCAGTCAAAGTACATTTACTTGTTTTTTTATTAGCGTTCTCCATTCTGTCCCAACCTTTTCAGAATTGGGGTTGTACAAGTTGTCTGAAAAGTCAGGAACCATTTGGAATATTTTGAGACAATTGGAATATTTTTTAACCAACTAATGTCTATCCAAGAAAAAATGATACAATGAGAATATGTTGTAAATGATAAATACAAGATTAAGCATATGTAGTTTTACGGTCATTGGTTCCTGTCTGTAATAGTGAGGCAATGAAGAGGTAGTTTCTTCAACTGTTTCATAATTGAATTTGCTGAGGTGCCAATAAAAATTTTAAAATATGGTTATGTTAAAATAAATGTTAATGTTAACAGCAACTCATTATTTTAATGCTCAAATATACTGTATGTTCTTCCTACATATCAATGATCCTTACAATTATACTGATCCTTCATTGTGAAGCCAAATGAGTCAAGGGGAAAAAACTACCCTTAATAAGGTACACTAATCACTGTTGGAGGGCAATACTAGATAAAATCTGTGAGAATGCTGTGAATTTGTAGTCTTCGGTGAATAAATAAACACCCACTTCCTGTACCAGACTGCTGGGATAACGGACCAAATCATCAGTTCTGATAGACATAATGTTTCAAATTGAATGACAAGGATTAAACTAAATCTAAATACCTCAATTGCAACCATTTTATTACTTTGGTAATCACCATTTGCTGATCCTCATTAATTTATCTATGGACACTAAATAACTGACAAGCTAACATAATGTATTTCCCACAAATATTTGAGACAAATCAAGACTACGTGACATTAGTCTTGATTTGTCTCAAATATTTGTGGAAAATACATTGTTAGCTTGTCAGTTATGTTAGCTTGCACGTCATAAACAAAGCACTTTTTATGTATAAAATGACAAGTAATTCCAAACTCAGATAAGTCAAGGTTTCTTGCACATAGCCTAATAGCTGTATAGACCACAGCAGCTTCATTATGTTAAATGTGCACAGTTAAATTAAGATACTGTGAAGGTTTTACACAAACATGGCCTTCTAGTGCTTATTTTTGTCCACAGCAAGCCATCAGGAAGACAGACCCACCACACCCATGTGTTTAATTTACCAGGGAAACTAAAGTTTCCCCTCTGACGCTAACAAAAAGCACATAAGCCTAGCCTCCTATGACTGCGTCACTCCTCAAATAATCAAATTGCCTCAAATATGTCTGTAGGGAAGAATATTAACTCATTTTAAAGCATGTTATCTGGTGCTATATTTTTAGTTACAGTTAATTATCAGAAAGCTGATAGTGATTAAAAAGTAAATGTTTGTTTGATTAAATAGTTTGTCTTCCCCTATTGGTCACTCCCTATTGTCCTCCCTATCATGGGAATGATAATTGACAGGTGATCAATTAGGAAGTGAATGCTTTTCCATGTCATTCAGCTCTTTACATATGTGGCAGTGAATCAGCATACATCTGTATTCATCTTTGGCCTTTGGTGCCTTTGTTAGTATGTTTTAGTACTATTATTTATACATCTTCAATAGTATTTGATTATTTTTTAACATTTCATAATTATACAGTTAATTGTGTATGCCATATGAAATCTCATTAGATTTCATGGGAGATATAGTACCTTCTTTGTATTTCATTATTGAACTTAATTGCTGAACTATTTCATTTAATAAGTCATCAACAGTTAAAAGCAGTCTCATTAAGAGCTCAATCTTTTGTTGGTAGTTGTAGTGACAAATGACCATCTTGATAACCATCAGAGTTGTTGTAGGTTGTTTTTTTAGTGTGAGATCAGAACAAGCCATGCTTGTACTGCTTGTACATGCTAGTACTGCTTTTATCCACTTTATTTATCACAAAGCTCATAGATGTCATTTTAAACTCGCAGTTCCAACACATGGTAATCCTACCTCCTGCACATGTCCTGACACGGTCAAAAATTGTTGTGCTTCCCTCCATTACACACCTGCCTTCTCTTACTCTCTGGCTACATGTATACTAATTAGACCCACACTCCGCTCAGTGTTAAACAATGGTGTTACATCAGACATTCGATACTACACAATGGCTCTTACAATAGTTTATTAAAACTTTTGTGAGAAACATTTATTTCATGTACATATTGTAAATGGAAATTCATGTTTATTTATTTATTTATTTATTTTAGGGGCGGCTGT
The DNA here is from genome assembly GCA_022414735.1 of Noturus placidus. NCBI lineage: Eukaryota > Metazoa > Chordata > Actinopteri > Siluriformes > Ictaluridae > Noturus > Noturus placidus. The sequence goes on along the minus strand of JAFFST010045089.1, from coordinate 227,726 downwards.
GGCTCAGGTGGTAGAGCAGGTTGTCCACTAGTCGTAGGGTTGGCGGTTTGGTTCCTGGCCCACGTGACTCCACATGCCGAAGTGTCCTTGGGCAAGACGCTGAACCCCAAGTTGCTCCTGATGGCAAGTTAGCACCATGCATGGCAGATCTGCTACCATTGGTGTGTGAGTGTGTGTCTGAACGAGACACAGTGTAAAGCGCTTTGGATAAAAGCGCTATATAAGTGCAGACCATTTATTGTTTTTACTTTCATTGAATAGATTTACCCTATCCTCATTAAACTTTGGAAAGAGACAATCTGTGTCATTGAAGACTTGATGAGGAGTTTAGTGTGATGTCAAAATATACCGAGGACGTACAGTATCTCACAAAAGTGAGTACACCCCTCACATTTGTGTAAATATTTGATATCTTTTCATGTGACAACACTGAAGAAATGACACTTTGCTACAATGTAAAGTAGTGAGTGTACAGCTTGTGTAACAGTGTAAATTTGCTGTTCCCTCAAAATAACTCAACACACAGACATTAATGTCTAAACCGCTGGCAACAAAAGTGAGTAAACCCCTAAGTGAAAATGTCCAAATTGGGCCCGACGTGTCAATATTTTGTGTGGCCACCATTATTTTCCAGCACTGCCTTAACCCTCTTGGTCATGGAGTTCACCAGAGCTTCACAGGTTGCCACTGGAGTCCTCTTCCACTCCTCCATGACGACATCACCGAGTGTTGTCACATGAAAAGATATAACCAAATATTTACAAAAATGTGAGGGGTGTACTCACTTTTGTGAGATACTGTATATAGAGGACAGTACAGTAAAACGACTGCTCCGTCAGGCAGGACATCACAGTTCATACTGATTCTACACAATGTCAAATCATGTTGAAGAAAAGCTCACTAACACGGAAGATCACGTTCAAGCAGCTCATCATTCAAGCAGCTCATCAACTTGCTCTGCTGCTCTAGCATGAGTGAAAGAAGAGGTTACAAAGGCATGCTTGTTATTTAGTGAGAAAGAAAGAAAATAGAAAAAGCTCGTTTAGAATCCTCTATGGATTTGTTAAAACAAGAGACAGAAACAACTGCAGCTGTAGCAATTGCTGACGCACTAGAAGCTGCTTTAGATCATCACAGCATGAAAGAATAAGTTGTAGACTCTTACAAAATCACACTCCAGTAGACTCAGCACAGACAATAGACAAATAGAACAAACAGCCCATCTCCCACAATGCCTGGTGTAAAGCCATTTTCTGATGATCAAATAAACACTTAATCTAGACGACAACATATCTTCAGGCCTCCCATCTGCCACTGTTATTTACCTTGACGTGAACTTGGCACTACAGGGTTAATGAAATTCCTGGAGATGTTCAAAGATTTAGACTTGACCTCCTTGTCAAGTGGCTGGGAAAAGAGTCTGCAGAATATGTCACATGGATTTAAACAGTGAAAGTAAATAATCCTGAGAGAGGGCTGAGAATATTTTGAGCCAGACTTGAGGAATGTTATGGTTCATCCAAGGTGATGGAGAATTAACTATTTAAACACCTTGAAAGTTTTCACAAGCTATCACATAATGATTATGTAAAACTAATAGAGTTAAGTGACTGGCTCCTGAAGCACTTTTATAGCACTTTATTAACCTTACCAGTTCCAAAGCGCTTTACACTGTGTCTCATTAACACACACACTCACACAATAGTAACAGAGCTGCCATGCAAGGCACAAACTTGCCATCGGGAGCACCTTGGGGTTCAGTGTCTTGTTCAAGGACACGTTGGAATGTGGAGTTATGTGGGCCAGGAATCGAACCGCCAACCGAACGGTTAATGGACAACCCGCTCTACCACTTAAGCCACAGCCACCCATAATCTGCTATTATAATAATGACCTTACGGTATGGCCTTAGACGATCAGTCCAACCAGAAGTGTACTACACTGGTAGCCATGAGTGGTTGAAGAACAGGGGTTTATATACTTTGAATTGAATTGAATTGAATATACCCTGCTGATTGATGAGCTGATGAGAAGTAGGGCGGCTGTGGCTCAGTCGGTAGAGTGGGTTGTCCACTAATCCACTAATCGTAGCGTTGGTGGTTCGAATCCCGGCCCGGGTGATCCCATGCCGAAGTGTCCTTGGGCAAGACACTGAACCCTAAGTTGCCCGCGATGGCAAGCTAGCACCTTGCATGGAAGCTCTGCTACCATTGGTGTATGAGAGTGCACTTGTAAGTCGCTTTGGATAAAAGCGACTGCTAAATAAATAAATGTAATGTAAATGTAAATGAGAAGTAGATGAGTGCAGTGACACAATCAGTCAAGAAGAGCAAGTAGTAGAGCACCATTCCCAGAGACACACATCCACACAGACAGAATCAAGAGGGAGGGAAAACACTGGAAACATAGAGAAGGGGGAAAACAAGTTAACACAGTGAAACACACTATAGTCCTGGCCATGACAACGAGAACTAATCCTGGAGAACACTGACTGGGAATCCCCGCTACCACAGGACATGGAAGAGTCATGGGTCATGTGGTGAGATTCTCTACAGGAATCTTCAAAATCTCTCTACCAATCACTCATCTTATGCTGCTTTACATCCAAGGTAACAGCCAACTAATCTTTGTTATGAGTACAGAGAAACTCGCTCCACTTCCTGAACATACCATTCCAAGGTTGGACCTATGTGCTGCAATCTTGGCAGTGGCAGTGACCTATGTGCTGCAAATTGGCTGACCTCATTTCATCTGAGATGGACATGAATCTTGCTACCATAACCTTTGACACTGACAGCACGGTGGTATTGGGATGCATACATAACCACACCAGATGCTTCAATGTGTAAATAACCCCCCGAGTCTTAAGAAGAAGAAGATCTAGTCAGCCAAGGCAGTGGTAATATGTATACACCTAAATCAAAATCCAGCAAAGATATAGCCACAAGGTCCATTTCTGAAGCACGACTTGCAAACAGTACATGGTTTTCAGGCACCACATGTCTTGTAGATTCTATAAGTGCTCCAGGGAAAGAAACTTTTGAGCTTGTAAATCCTGTACTTGATGCAAATGTTTGGCCAGAAGTCTCAATTATGACCACTACAGCTGTGAGCAAGAAGCTGGTGTCTTCAGGACAATGTTTCTTCAGGATCTCTAATTGGCAGTCACTTATTCTTTCTACTAGACATCTCATTCACATTTTCACAAGCACCATCTTTACTATTAAGGCATTATCATCTACAGACCCAGCATCAAGGGTGCCTGCTCACTGAAGGAGCTACAGCGCCCTCCACTAATATTGGCACCCTTGGAAAATATGAGCAAAGAAGGCTGTGAAAAATTGCCTTTGTTGTTTAACATTTTGATATTTTGTTTTTTAAAAAAAATCACATAAATACTCTACTCTCGTGGATATCTGTGCATGTCAGACAAGAGGAGGTCTGGAACATGACAATTGATGGGCAGTAATTTTCACATATCTGAGTGTTAGGGCAGTCCACATCAAAGTGATTGAGTCACTAGACACCTCAAGCTTTATCAAAACCCTTAGGTGCTTCTTTATTCTCAGAGGCCAAGACAAACAAATTTGTTCAGATTGTGGGACAAATGTCATTGGTGCCTGCAAAGTGCTCCAGATCCCACTGAACACTGATAAGATAATGAAAATGTTCAAAAATACCTGGCAGAACATGGTTGATCCTGTACATTTAACAGATCAACCCCCATTCTTCCCACATGGGTAGTGCTTGGGATGGAATGATGGGGATAGCAAGGAGAATCCAAGACTTTATGTTCCTCCAACTGGGTCATTCAAAACTAACTAATGAAGTGCTCACTACCTTTATGGCAGAAGTAACAGCCATCACCAATGCTAGATCCCTAGTGCCAGTGTCTACTGACCATTACTCCTCACACCGTCCACTCTCCTCACACAAAGTGTGCACCCCTGTTGTTCTTGCTGGTTACTTTGGAACTAGTGTCAATGGTTGCAAGTCCAACATTTGGCTGGAATAGATGGAAGAATCAGTATCTGTGTTTACTACAGACATGTCAGAAGTGGCAATCTGCCCAATCCAACGTTGAGCAAGACCGCATTGTGCTCCTCAAAGAAATGAAAGGTCAGTGGGAATAATTATTCAGGTCTTTCCAAGTAAAGATGGAAGTCACAACGGAGAAATAAATCTAAGTAAAAAAGTATGCGTGTTCTAGAAGAGTCATCTAGGGGTGGTGCTCAATCGTGCCAAGTGGGGAATGTTTAGTTACAGTTAATTGTCAGAATGTTGATGGTGATTAAAAGGTAAATGTTCCATCCATCCATTCATTTTCAGTACCGCTTATCCTTACTGGGCTGCGAGGGACCTGGAGCCTATCCCAGGGGGCATGGAGCACAAGGCATGCCAATCCATTGCATAGCACAATAACACACATTCACATAACCATTCATTCACTATGGACACTTTTGGACATGCCAATCAGCCTACCATGCATGTCTTTGGACTTGCTGAGGAAACCGGAGTACCCGGAGGAAACCCCTGAAGCACAGGGAGAACATGCAAACTCCGGACACACAGGACTGCGGCAGACGTGCTAACCACTAAGCTACCGTACCCCCAGGTAAATGCTTGGTTGCTTAAATAGTTTGTCTCCCCCTACTGGCTGTTTGGAGAATCATCCCTTGAACTGTTCAGGGTATCATGTGACTGATCAGCAACAAGGAAGTTGGTGTGGGTCATGTCATTCAACTCTTTACATATGGGGTAGTGAATCAGTATTCTGTATCATCTTTGGTCTTTGGTAGCTTAATAATAATAATAATAATAATAATAATAATAATAATAATAATAATAATTCTTCTTCTTCTTCTTCTTCTTCTTCTTCTTCTTCTTATTATTATTATTATTACTACTACTACTATTTTAGTATTTTGTAATTTCTGCAGATAATTGTGTATGTTGGCTGAATTCCCCTATTAGATTGTATTGGAGCTATAGTACACTCTTTGTATTTCCTGAGTCATCAAGTTAAAAGTAGTCTCATTAAGATTTAAATCCTTTGTTGGTAGTTTATAAAAAACATTTTTGAGACATTACTTCTTGTACATATTGTAATTGGAAATTCATATTGTTTATTGTTTTTCTTTTTATTTGATAATTTGACCCTATCCTCAGTAAACTTTGGAAAGAGACATTCCTTGTCTTTGAAGTTTTGCTGAGGGGGAGTTTAGCTTGACAAAATATACAAATATTTTAAGCAAATTGGTTATTTCCATATGTGGAAATAAATGAACTACATTAAAGTATTTGAGTACAGGATTTGTAGTAATGGTATTTTTTTGACATATAACTTGCATGAACAAAAGCAACAAAACCGTCGATGTTAGTTAAATCAAATAAACTTTGAGCTGCTCTTCTACTGAGGAAAAGGAAACAGGATAGCAGGATAGTAGTTTAACTGGTGCAACTTGTTTAGTAAGGACTGGTCCTAAGTGTACAAAAATCTTCAAAGCATTCTAGTTTTTTTTCTGAGACCTAACTGGACGAATTTGTGCACAATAACAACAAGCTGCTCTGAAGAGAAAATGCAGTCGTCATTTTTTAAATAGTGTTTGTACCCAATAAGGAGTAGTTCGGTGGTAAGAATCTGGTAAGTGTGACCTCTATTTTCACAGTATAACTGGTATGAAGACTAGAGAAACCGATGAGGTCAAAGCTAAACAGTTGTGGAGTTGTGGTGAGGAAGGTTGCCAGCCCTTCATCCCCTCACATGTGCATCTTCTGGCCTGGGCTCTCGTGTTTTTTGCCAGCCTCCCCATCCTCCCCTCAGCCATGCTGTTTTTCCTGCACATTCCATTAACCTCTCCCCCAACCACACTTCCAACCATTCTGCTTGTTCAGATCAAATTAGGAACTCTGTGCATCCCACAGAGGAATAACATCTCACAGCAGTATTTATGGGCTTCCTATAAATCAGCAATATAGAAAAATATAGGAATTTGGTTTATTGCGAGAAATCTAGCAAATAAAATTTGAAATTTATTTCATGTTTATATTAGAAAGGAGCAAAGCAACCCTGATTAGAAGAAAAGGGACAAATTTACTTTGTTTACAATGTTGGTTGAATGTTTTTCCTGGTGCTGTGAGCTTACACAAATCTTTGCTACACCACAGTGCTGCCAGGACATATTTAATGTGTTTCTGTGTCCTATTTCATTAGACTTAATTTTTTAATTACTGTATCCTTGGCTATTTTATTAGGCCATGTTAAAAAAAACTCGAGTGATGGTAGCACATGGATTAAATAAAAGAAATTTTAAGATCACAGCGTATGAGCTGTGATACCATTTTTAGTAATGTATATATTGTCAACTGAAAAAAAAAAAAACCCAAAACCCAACAACCTGTAATTGACAATACAACTCAGAAATCTTTCAATCACTTGAAACCACCTTTAATCATCAAGCTGAACAATAGATGCTGGCTGTTGATGACTGAAAATGTTGTTATGGTACTATTAGGTGAACCAATGGAATATGAGGACAGATAACACCTGCAGATATCTTTTAAGTAATTTGTCTTTGCTACTATAAATTTGTTTTCTCTATTTCTTGAAAGTATTTCAAGTTTCCAAAATCACATTTTGCTTACAACAAAGAGTAAATAGTGCCCGCTATATTAAAGAGTGGCATCTACCATTCTTGAAAAAGAGCTCGCCACACCAAATCTATCATTGTAGATTGTATAATCATAATAGTCATTGTAGTGTTAGGGATTTTTTGACCAAATAGGTATTAATCAATACAGTAATGCCATGATGTTGACAATTATTTTACACCCTGAAACAAAAGCAACATGATCATGTTATTAGGTGTCACTTCGTAAGAAGTGTTTCCCATGTGAACTAGTCTTAAGGTTAATCACATTTGTTTAATGGTGTTTTTTTGTTGTTGGTGGGTTTTTTTCCCCTTTTTTTAAATTTTATTTTTTATGTTTGTCACATACAGTCACAGCCATACAGTATTCAGTTTGCATAACAAATGTATTTTATTGAGAACCAAACTTAGACTGGGGCACAATAATATACAAAAAACAAAACAAAAAAAAAACCCAAAACAAAACAACAGTCATAAGTTATTTTAATGCTCACTGTGGAGCAGACGCTCTGGAGAACAGAAAGAAGACAGCTGCAGGTAAGGCAGCGCGAATTCAAGGGCACAGCATGATTAAATGTAATTACTGAATAAATTCTATCTACAGAATAAGGACCTTGCAACTGCATACTTAATTACTGCTTTTGTTAATATTACTGCTACTAATACTATGACTCATTTTCATAATAATGACATATTTGTGTTACTGACTGTTTTTCCCTAAAGTGTGTTATCTCAGGTTGGCATGTCTGTATCAGCAGCCTATTCGTTCCCCCCTCTTCTTCTTGGGCTGTCACTACTTTCTGACTGTATTGTTCATCAGCAGATTTTCCTTCTTTATCTGCTCACAGCCTGTCATCTTGCCACACACACACACACACACACACACACACACACACACACACACACACACACACGCACACACAGACAGCCTGAGGAATGTTATGTCAAATTCATATACAGTATGTACTGACTACCTAGTTTTCCCCCATTTGCGCCTTCTTTATGTAATATCCATTGAAAATGTTCAGAATAAGATATTATTCTTAGACTTTTGTCTTCTTCTTCTTCTTCTGACTTTTGTCTTCTTCTTCCAATTGATGCCACAACTGTGAGACTCAGTTTCCCACAATGCACTTCCTCAAGCAGAAAAATCTCATAAAATATATTCAGGAACAGTACTTTTTAAAATATTCATCTTCATCTTTTCAAAAGGTTCTAGAAGGACATGGTCTGACCCCAATTTCACTGAAACCCAAAGAGGTATTGATATCTTTCACTATTAGGAAATGCTTTTTTGTTTTCTCCTTTTATTTAGCTGAGTAGTGAAAGTGACCGCATGTAACTACATTTCAGGGACTTTCTCTGATTAATGGGACTCAGATGATATCATCACTGGGTGCTGAGGCAGTAGAGAGAGCAGAAGCGATCACCCGGCAGGCTGATGTCATCGCTGCTCGCACTGTAGAGACACTGAAGGGAACCAACAAAGCTTTCGACATTGTGGAGAGTGAATAAAGTGTTGTTTTCCTGAACTGAAACAAGTTTCTTTTGCATGTGTCTCAACTGGTAGTAAAGTTATAACTTGTAAAAAATCTACCTAGCCCTGATGTCATGTGTATATTATTTCATTTGGAATTACTTAATCTGGTTATCCTGTACTGACAAAAACAAACCTAATGTGTTTATTAATTATAAGTTTACGACTGGAGGTGTATAATTACGTTACCTTTCAGCACTGTTCACTTCAGTCTCTGTCTCGTCATCTGACGTAAAAGTCACTCGCAACATTAAAACATTGCCATCTCTTCACTTGGCTGACCTCTTTTCATGCTGTCATGAGTGGGGAAATATTTGCTGATTCATTCGCTCCTTTCTGTTCAGTTGATTAAATTTTATATATATATATTCAGTGCCCTCCACTAATATTGGCACCCTTGGTGAATAGGAGCAAAGACGCAAATCTTTTGTTAATAAAATTCACAAAAATACTCCACTCTCATGGATATCAAACAATTGCAAACAAAACACAGGTTTCTAAAAAAATTAATAATAATAAATCTTAGGCGTGCAACAGTTATTGGCACCCTTTCAGTAAGTACTTTGTGCTACCTCCTTGTGCCAAGATAACAGCGTTGACTCTGAGTCTGAGACCATTTCTCCATACAGAATCCATGCCGGTGGATCACAGGTCCATGCTGGTGGACTCTCCTCTTCAGTTCACCCCACAGGTTTTCTATGGGTTCCCAGGGGACTGGGATGGTCATGGCAGGATCTTGATTTTGTGGTCAATAAACCATTTTTGTGTTTATTTTGATGTATGTTTTGGATCATTGTTCTGCTGGAAGATCCAACCACGGCCCGTTTAAGATATTTGAAACAGTCCTTATTCTAACAAATTGTCCATGTCCTCTGGCAGAAATACCCTTCCGCAATTCTCCAGTTGTGATCCTTGGAGATTAATTGGCTACTCGAACTGTCCTATTCACACTGTGTTGTGTGTATATATATATATATATATATATATATATATATATATATATATATATATATATATATACAGTGGTGTGAAAAAGTGTTTGCCCCCTTCCTCATTTCCTGTTCCTTTGCATGTTTGTCACACTTAAGTGTTTCGGAACATCAAACCAATTTAAACAATAGTCAAGGACAACACAAGTAAACACAAAATGCAATTTGTAAATGAAGGTGTTTATTATTAAAGGTGAAAAAAAATCCAAACCATCAAGGCCTTGTGTGAAAAAGTGATTGCCCCCCTAAACCTAATAACTGGTTGGGCCACCCTTAGCAGCAACAACTGCAACCAAGCGTTTGCGATA
>JAFFST010045089.1:205963-216919 GCA_022414735.1 Noturus placidus | reverse complement strand
AAATGAGGAAGGGGGCAAACACTTTTTCACACCACTGTGTATATATATATATATATATATATACAACTTTTACCTATGCTAATTATAGAACAATTAGCAAAAAGTATAATATGACATGGAAATAACCTGTCATGACACCAAGCATTTTGAAGTGTATGAAATGGTAACATAGGGCACACGGTGGCTTAGTGGTTAGCACGTCCGCCTCACACCTCAAGGGTCCGGGGTTCGAGTCCCGCCAGGGCCATGTGTGTGCGGAGTTTGCATGTTCTCCGGGTACTCCGGTTTCCTCCCCCAGTCCAAAGACATGCACGTTAGGCTGATTGGTGTGTCTAAAGTGTCCGTAGTGTGTGTGAGTGTGTATGTGATTGTGCCCTGCGATGGACTGGCACCCTGTCCAGGGTGTAACCCCGCCTTGTGCCCGATGCTCCCTGGGATAGGCTCCAGGTTCCCCCGTGACCCTAAAAAGGAGTAAGCGGTTGAAGATGGATGGATGGATGGATGGAAATGGTAACATGATACTTTTATATATTTTATAGTCTTTTCCATGTACTTTATACTTATAAACCTAGCAAGTGAGATCAGGCATAATATGTCTTTGATATATGTGTCATTACTCAGATGTTACCTAAAGTGTTAAAAAAAACAATCCTAAATCATGAACTAGTCATAACAGTGGACAGAGGGAGGTGATAAACTGAGATGATGGCTTTCTCAGGCTTAAAGTTATTAATGAAGATTTTGTAATTGTATTTTGTCTCAGGAAATTTGCTAGTAGATACCTTTGGTGCAAAGCATATCTTCTCAATTGAGATTTATTGGCAATAGGCACTGGAGGAAAAAATATATACGAATATATATAAGCATACAAATATATAATAAAGTAACAAACTAAATGTAGAACAATTATTATTGAAAATGATTCAGTATTTCACAAAATGTAAAGTTTAATGCAACAAACTTTTTTATCTCTGTGTATTTATTTGTTTGTTTATTTATTTATTTATACATTTAATTCTTCATATGGTTTCTTTGAGTTTCACGGCTAATATGGGATTTCACACATCTACTATATGATTGTTCCTTCGTACTAATTTAAAATCTGAATCCAGATGTCACAGCAGAAATAAGGGCTGTATTTACTGAGATTAGGAACTGGAAACACCATCACCACGACCAGTATGGCTTTAAAAATGTACCATGTCCGGCCACTAGAGGGTGCTAGATACATTGTGGCTTCATTTTTAACCTGTTTTCCACTATAAATATGGGCTGTGTTTAAAATTGCATACTTGTGTAGTGCATACGTCACTATTCCATTTAGTAACATGCAATAGGCTATACATAGGCAGTTTGCAAGAACTGGATATACTACACAATCATGTGACTACCTGTCAACAGAAATGTTCTCTAACTCCTTTATTTTTGGAAAGTGAATAGTTTCAAGTCAAGTGGGATTTTATTGTGTATACACTGTATACACTGTACCAAAATGTCATTTCTCCAGGACCATGGTGCAACACATAACAGTACACAAGACTACATAAAGGGCAAATACACAACAGTGTGAGATGTGTGCAGGACAATAAATACACAGAACAATAAGTACATTGGCCATGGGCTGTAAACTGTAAACTATTGGTAGGATTGCAGCAATATATTTAGTGTTCCATTAAGTGTCTGATGCAGCTTTGTAAAGTGCGGTGTGCAGTGGTATTTACTCATTATTTGGTGGAAGCTGTGTGCTCCTGCACTGCCATCATCCTGGGGTATTTTTCACAGTTACTGTGACCCAAAATATATTCATGTTTAGTCATTAAGGAGAGACATGATGTAATTAGGAAAAAACAGGCTTTAAGGCAGAGGGGACAAAGCTCTATAGAGCTAGATTTGGATTAAGAGTACAATGTAAATACAATGGCTCTTGCAGTGTACAGTGCCCTCCACTAATATTGGCACCCTTGGAAAATATGAGCAAAGAAGGCTGTGACAAATTATCTTTATTGTTTAACCTTTTGATGTTTTGTTCAAAATATTCACTAAAATACTCCACTCTCATGGATATCTTTATAGCTTTGTTAAATATAGGTGTGCAACAAGTATTGGTACCCCATTAGTTCATGCAGAGCTGAATTTAGCCTATTATTATTTAATGTATTTGTTATTTAATGTATTTTTATACACCACATTCATATAAGAAAAATATATTTGAATTATATTTTTATGTAAATCAATGGGAAGATGTAATCCTGATTTTTTTTTTTTTTTTTTACAAAATGTACCTGTAATCTGATTACTTTTCTTTTTTGACGTAACCGTAACGGCTTACAGTTACCAGTTTTGTTTGTGTATCCTGCTTACATAACGCCATTACATGTATTCTGTTACTCCCCAAGCCTAGTTATAACAATCAGAGGCAAACTAAATCAAATTCAACTAGAAATGGTTAAAAATTCTGACATGTCTTTCATGAATGTTTTTTAAAAAATCATGATCAGACTGCATCACCACATCACATTGATTGTTTTCCTATAACAGCATGTCCCCCTGTGTTTTATTCCTTACTTGCTGTACATTAAACTCCCAAATTTACATTCCTCACCCTGTAATTAAATCTCTTTCATATGAGTGTTACTATAGTTACTGAGTAAAGCACAGTAGTTACTGTTAGAAGAGAAGGGTAAAGTCCTTAAGCATCATTAGAAGGGTAATATTTCACACAATTCAGCTTACTTACATGTCCACTTTTTTAGCAAAATTTTTAACAAAAAATAATTTAAATAAAAGAGTTGCAAACACATTACAGATATAAAGTCACATTGTACCTGGAAAAAAAAAAGAATAGGGTTTATAACAGGTATATGTGATAATGCACAGCAAGCATTACACAACAGACTCAATCAAGGCACAAGGATACTGCTCATGTACATACACTCCCAAGAAAAATCTGCAGGGTTACACTGTTACTCAAGTTGAGGAGTCCCTGAGTAGAAATTCAGAGTCGGAGGTTGGAAACTACAATTATGACCTTCAGTCAAATGCAGCATGCTTTATAATTTTGTACCATTTTCTTATTTTTCCCCAGGTCATTACAGCACTCCACAAAGTCATTTTGAATCAGACTATTTGAAAACAAGCGATAAATTCTTTGTTTTGAATCAGGTTTAGAAATCTGCCCTCGCCCAGCTGTCTTATAAGCACTCGTCCAACTTGAACTGAGGACACTTGGTGGAAAGCGAGTGGGTGTGGAGTCTCTACGTGAGTCTCTCCAGTGCAAATCATTATCAGTTTATTGCCTAACTTATCGGTGATATGTAAGTATAAGATTTTCCTGTATTGTTGATAATAGGGCTGGGTATTGTGACCAATTTCGTGATTTTGATTAGATTATTATTTACATAATTTTTATTCGATTTCGATTCAATATTGATTAGTTATCAATATTTCACTTAAAATGTTTATTTTGCAGACATGGAATCCATGTATTAATATATAGTATCTCACAAAAGTGAGTGCACCCCTCACATTTGTGTAAATATTTGATGATATCTTTTCATGTGACAACACTGAAGAAATGACACTTTGCTACAATGTAAAGTAGTGAGTGTACAGCTTGTGTAACAGTCACTGTTCATGCTGGTCACTGAATCGATATAACTATGTGTCTATATAACTCTCCTTTGTCAATATATTTTAGGGGCACTTACACAGATTTGTATCCTTTGTCTGCTCATTTATCAATCTGATAGTTCACTGGAGTTCAAGGAGCTGTTAATGTAGTACTATTGATCTAATTATAATTCAATGCATCATTTTATTCTTAACTAAAACTTAGTGGAAACATCCAGTCAATGAACCAAGATGAGGTAGGACTTCCTTGTAGTTTTACATAGACACTACTGTTTTTCTCTTCTTTCAGATTTAAGTTTGTTATTCATATGATCTTTTCCTGTAGTATATCTCTTTAGATGGGAACAGCCTCACAACTACTGATTTGGTCAGTCTGGGAAAAGGTCTTTATAAGATTAAGGTACAAAAGTCACTATAATTCATTTGTACTCCAGTTCTTGGGATAATTAAAATGTCTTTGTATGAATCTGTGGAGATATTTCTATCTCTTAGCTGAGTGGTGAGGCAGAAGCGCATGTTATCAGAGCTAGAGATGTTCTTGAGAAGATCATATCTGAAAAGCAAGGTACTGTATTTAAATTTATTCATTAAGCATTTGCTAGTAACAGAAATTGAAAATCTATGCAGAAAATGCTAACTATTTATCACTTACTAGTTTTCTTCTCCTTTTGTTAATAAAGTAATTTGTTGATTCTGTTTGTGATTCAAAATACATTGTCAAACTCGTATTGCCGTCCTAGTTAATAGTAATTGTACACCTGCACATTCAGGCAGTTATCTAGTCAGCCAATCAAGTGGCAAAAAATCCTGCAGACACAGGTCAAGAGATCCAGTTAATGTTCACAAACATCAGAATGAAGAAAAAGTGTGAACTCGGTGACTTTGATCATGGCGTGGATGTTAGTAACAAGTGTGCTGCTTTGAGTATTTCAGAAATTGATAATTTCCTGGGAATTATTCCCCCTTTATAATTATGTAATAGTTGCCCTCAATTTGAAAAGATAGATCTTGACATCATATAGTCACTGTCAAGGGTATGTACATTTTTATCATCCCTCTTATTTTGTTTAAACTAGGTTTATTTTTCATTTTCATATGATTCATTTACATGTGATTCATTTACAAGTGATTTATTTACTGAATTGCGTCCAGTTTTAGGCTGTAGTATTACAAAGGTCTTTCCAGATTATTACTTGCCACACTGTATGAGATAACCTCAGTAAAATTGCCTGAATTCTATAAAAGAATTTGTTCACCATCTTATTTTGTTAACAGTATTAAGATTTATCCGATTCTCCAAGGGGTATGCAAACTTTTGTTCATAAATGTGTATATATTAGTAAAACACTGACAGGGATCATTTTACAGGTTTGTTTACTTTTGATACTGTAAATACATTTTGTTGATAATACTTAGATACTTTTCCTTAAGTAGGTTTTTGAATGCAGGACTTTTACTTGTAGTGGAGTATTTTCATGGTGTAGTATTAGCACTTTTTTTAAAGTAAATAAGCTGAATACTTTTTCCTCGTACAAACCACCATGCCATGGTTAAAGTCACAGAGATCACACTATTCCTTCATTCTGATGTTTAATGTGAGCAATAACTATACGTCCGAAATACAATACATCTGAAAAAGTTGGGACAGGGCAATAATAGCCTGGAAAAGTAACTGTTACTAAAGAGAAACAGCTGGAGAAACATTTTGCAATTAATTTGTTTAATTGGCAACAGGTCAGTAACATGATTGGGTATTAAAAGAGTATCTAAGAGAGGCAGAGTCTCTGGGAAGTAAAGAAGAGATGGAAGAATATGTTGCTCTAAAACCTGTATTTATCATTCAGCACTGATGGTGCCTTTAAAGATGTGCAAGGTGCCCGTTCCATAGCCACTAATGCACCCCCATACTACCAGAGACGCAGACTTCTGACTGTTTGTATGTTTTATTTGTACAGTTGTTTATGGAGTTAATACAGGTTTTGGGAAATTTGTGCAGACTGTTGTTGGAAATGATCAACTCAAGTAAGTCGATATACGACAGACTGTACACATTCTGGGTCTGATAAGTCTGCTAATAGTCTACCCGTGTGTGTGTGTCTGCACATTATTTTCAGGGAGCTGCAGGAAAATCTTGTCCGCTCCACATGTGCAGGTAAAATCTTTAAAATTGAGCTGCTATTGTTTTGGCATTGGTAGCATGGATGGCTGGTGTAAATGGGGTAACAGGTTTAAGCCCTGCTGTTATTTAAAGATAAAAAGGCAATATAAAATTTCATTTTCGCCATCCCGATCAGATTATTAACGTTTCAATATTTTAAGGAACATATGCACATATTCTGTGTTCCAAATCGATTACAGGGACATTCCTCAAATGATATCCTTCAAATATGGTAAGGAAGGCTTGCTGCAAAAATGTTTAGTGAATGTAGCTCCCTCCAGTAGTCAACATGTAGCACGAGGTCTTGTTTAAAAAACGGGGTTTTATTTCTCTAATGATCAATGCATCAACCCTTCAAGACTTCAACCCTTCAACTGATCAGTGCATGAACCTGTGAGAACTGGGTGGAAAGAAAGAAAAAATAAAAGGATACAACAAATAAAATGCATGCATGCATGTATGTCTTGACTTTACAGTTTGTGCCGCTATAGTCACGTGCTAGTTAACACAAGCTATTCACATAAAACATGTACAGAAAACCATATACAACAAAACATACCTCGTAGGCTGCATTCTACTTAAGAGGGGCTAAATCTTAAAGTCCTTTCCTTGTCTCCTTTCTCCTCAGGTAATATACGTCCAGATTTATTATTCTTAATGTTCACTCTTGCCAGGTTATGGTTTTTTGGCGCTTCGACTGAAGGGGCACAACACCTTTAGTCGAAGCGCCAAAAAACCATAACCTGGCAAGAGTGAACATTAAGAATAATAAATCTGGACGTATATTACCTGAGGAGAAATATTAGTTCCGCCTCTACAATCTATTATTTTCAGGTAGGAACCAAATAACAGTAACAGACTTGACTTAAACTGTGAGGCAGTTACAGTGAAGCAGACAGTGACAAACAGCCTATCGCGAAACATGAACATGTCTTGACTACCACATTTACTGACAAATCATACCAGACTCTAGCAAAGCTGCTCTATATGTAACGTGCTAAATGTAGTGAGCAGGCTACAGCATGTAGCCTCACACCTCCAGGGTTGGGGGTTCGATTCCCATCGCTGCTTTGTGTGTGCGGAGTTTGCATGTTCTCCGTGTGCTGCGGGGGTTTCCTTTGGGTACTCTGGTTTCCTCCCCCAGTCCAAACACATGCTGATTGGCCGAAGTGTCCATAGTGTATGAATGGGTGTTTGACTGTGTATGTGTTTGTGCCTTGTGGTGGATTGGCACACTGTCCAGGGTGTACACCGCTTTGTGCACAATGCTCCCAAGTTCCCCATGACCCAGAAGGATAAGCGGCATAGAAGATGGATGGATGGATGAAAGGGTTGCAAATTTTCAGTTTACCCTCTTTGATTTTCAGAGAAAACATGACTTGAGCCCAGCACTTGAAGAAACATCACCATTTCATGAATGACATTGTCGATCTGTCTTTAAGTGTGTGTAATTGTTTAGACAACTGTTGAGACATTGTGATATAATGCATTGTTCAACTGCAAGAGTTTATTTGTCAACCTAGTGATTAGATCTTTAAAACTTATATCCTGAGAATCCTCGGCAGAATTTTCATATGGATTTGTGTGTGCACGTGTGTGTGCACGTGTGTGTGTGTGTGTGTGTGTGTGTTTGCAGGGGTCGGAGCCCCACTGAGTCCAGAGAGGACCCGGATGATTCTTGCTCTCAGGATTAATGTCTTAGCTAAAGGTCATAGCGGTGTTTCCTTGGAGACTCTTCAGAAAATGGTCGCAGCCTTTAATGGTAGACATTATTCAAATTTCCTCTTTTTCATTTCTTCTCATACTTACTAATATTTCCGAATCATCAATGGAACTCTAATGGTTACATTAATAAATAGATGTTTGTTCTTCTTTTTGTGTGTGTGTGTGTGTGTGTGTGTGTGTGTGTGTGTGTGTGTGTGTGTGTGTGTGAAGCTTCCTGCCTCTCCTGGGTTCCTGAGCAGGGGACAGTAGGGGCGAGTGGAGACTTGGCCCCTCTAGCTCACCTGGCTCTGGGGCTGATGGGAGAAGGACGCATGTGGTCACCACAGACCGGCTGGACTGATGCCACAACTGTGAGACTCAGTTTCCCACAATGCACTTCCTCAAGCATAAAAATCTCATAAAATATATTCAGGAACAGTACTTTTTAAAATATTCATCTTCATCTTTTCAAAAGGTTCTAGAAGGACATGGTCTGACCCCAATATCACTGAAACCCAAAGAGGTATTGATATCTTTCACTATTAGGAAATGCTTTTTTGTTTTCTCCTTTTATTTAGCCGAGTAGTGAAAGTGACCGCATGTAACTACATTTCAGGGACTTTCTCTGATTAATGGGACTCAGATGATATCATCACTGGGTGCTGAGGCAGTAGAGAGAGCAGAAGCGATCACCCGGCAGGCTGATGTCATCGCTGCTCTCACTGTAGAGACACTGAAGGGAACCAACAAAGCTTTCGACATTGGTGAGATATTGGTATTCTCCACTTCTGTGATAATAGTAATTGCTTCAGTACTTTTTTATTTTTTATTTTTTAAATATCTGAACTTTTCTTCCTCTTAATACTTTTGACTTCTATGCACTACATTTTAAATGACAAATCTCTATTTTCTACTCATAATACTTCGAAACAGGTCAGTTACTCTAACATACATATGTTTAATGGTTCACATACATGTTTCTAATGGATTTGTTTGCAAATTTGCACAAAATTGCGCTTTTACTGTTGCACATGACGAAACAGAAAGGACATCCAGAGTTATTGTGTGATCAGAAAGTTTTCTAGCTGCATGTGGTCCTAGTACAAGTACTTCTGTCTTATTAGAATTAAGTTAAAAGAAGTTAATTAGCATCCAATGTCTAATGTCCTTTAAACATTCCTCAACTTTATTAAACTGATGTGTGTTGTCTGGCTTTGCTGAAACATACAGCTCTGTATCATCAACATAACAGTGGAAGTTATTCCATGTTTATGAATAATTTGTCCTAGAGGTAGTCCTAGAGTAATATAGGAAAAAGCAGTGGGCCTAAAAAGGCACCTCATGGAACACAAAATTTCACCTCCGTATGCGTGGAGAAGTCTCCAGTTACATCTATGAACTGATAACGATCGGTCAAATTAAACCTGAGCCAGGAGAGGACCGTTCCCTTAATGCCAACAACATTTTCTAGTCTATCAAGGAGAATAGTATGATCTATAGTATAAAAAGCTGGACTAAGGTCAAGTAATGCAAGCAACGAGACACAACCCTGATCAGAGGTCAGTAGAAGGTCATTTACTACTTTAACCAGCGCTGTCTCTGTGCTATGATGAGGTCTAAATCCAGACTGAAACATTTCATGAATGTTGTTCCTATGTAGGTACGAGCATAGCTGCGGTGCTACAACCTTTTCTAAGATCTTGGAGATGAATGGAAGATTTGATATTGGTCTATAGCTGGACAAACGACAGGGGTTAAGGTCAGGTTTTTTAATCAGGGGTTTGATTAAATGATTTAGGTACATAGCTAGTTTAAATGATTTAGGTACATAGCCAGTGCTAAGGGAAGAATTTATTATTTTTAGAAGGGGTTTCATTTACTCCTGGAATAATGTAGGTAAGGGATCTAGTTGAAGTTGATGATTTTGCTGAAGAGAATAATGAAATTAGTTCAGACTCTCTAAGGGGAGTGAAACATTCTGATCATTGAAAAACCTGTTGTGGAAAAGTGCTTTGTCAACGTACCCCCTGTTGAAATATCAGCATAATAAAAGTAATAATAAAATGTAACAATAATACCTGAAAGTTTTTGAGAACATTATGAGGGCAGTTGGCTCGTCATGATGATGTAAATCACACTTTTACCATTCTAATTAAATGAATTAATAAAATGAATTCTGCTATGTATTTTGTCCTGTATCAGATGTCCATGCAGTGCGGCCTCACCCGGGTCAGATTTTAGTCGCCCAGAGATTTCGGTCCCTGCTTCATTCTGACTTCTTTCCCTCAGAAATCACAGGTACAACCAGTGAAACACAATCCTGTTGTGTTTTTATTTATAGGATACTGTAACACACCATATTTTCTCTCACTGATCCTGGATAATACAATTATCCAAAATTATGTGTTTTTCTGATAATATTAGCTTATGTAAATCTGTTGATTAGTGGATGAGATCGAACTTTGGGTTCACTATCACGAAGTGCTGAGATAAACATTTCCCTGCTTTTAAAACCAAATCCAGCTCTTGGTGAACCTTTGCGCATATGGAGTGAAGACAACCCAGAGTCATACCCCTTTAGTAAATAAATATCTGCTGATTAAGCATATTTATACATATCATAAATGAAGGGCAACTAATGTACAGATCTGGCATGTGACAACACATCTAACAAAGTGTTCTATATACAACAAGACGCTTCATATCAGACGTACTAAGGTTAGAAATTTTTAACAAGGTAGAAATCAGGCTTCCATATGTACCAACGATGCTAAGTCTGACTATTTTACTTTGTCACGGGGTACGCGCCAGGGATGTCCTCTGTCTCCGTTACTTTTTGCCATAGTGATTGAACCTCTCTCGATCATGCTTAGAACTCTTCCTGTATTTCAGGGTATAGTTTGCAATGGAATTGAACATAAACTAGCGCTGTATGCTGACGATTTACTACTCTATGTTACGGATCCAATTGCATCTATTCCAGAGATAAAACGTGTATTAAATGACTTTGGGAAATTTTCAGGGTATAAACTGAATTTACCAAAGAGTGAATGTTTACCCATAAACCAATCTGGTCAAAAGATAAAACAGATTGCAATACCATTTCGCTTGGAACACTCAAAATTTAAATATCTCGGAGTTAGTTATAAAGTTTAACTAACTAACTAACTAACGTCACTCATTCCTATTCTGCATTAATGGCTGTGAATTTCACACCCTTAATCTCACACATGAAGTCAGCTTTTCAACAATGGGCAGCTCTACCACTATACCCTCTTGGTAGAATGAATACTGTAAAAATGAACATTCTTCCAAAATTCCTCTATCTCTTTCAATCCATCCCTTTGTTTTTACCCAAATCTTTCTTTAAGAATATATACAAATTAATCTCATCTTTCATATGGGCAGGAAAAACTCCCAGGGTCTCCAAATCTTTACTTCAGAGGAGTCGACTGAGTGGCGGC
>JAFFST010045089.1:186876-202907 GCA_022414735.1 Noturus placidus | reverse complement strand
ACAGTTTTATATCTTTATGTTTGAGGCCTGAAACGTGGCAAAAGGTCGAACAGTTCAAGGGGGCCGAATACTTTCGCAAGGCACTGTATTTCAAATCCTATACCAGGTTAGTTCTTAACCTCTTGTCCATCAGCTGGTTTTCCCAGAGCGAGGAATCACTATATCAGCAGGAAACTTTCACGGAGAGTATCCTGCTAAGGTATGTTAAGTATTCAGTATTTTTAATGGATCACTTCATTTGTTTGAATTTGGTTTTAGGCTCTCGAGGAGTTTCAGCACTTTGACTATTATTAGTGCTCATAGGGCACATAATTAAACATGAAAATAATAGTATACACAGAGATAAAGTAGGGCATTTATTTGAATGCATTATAATAAATAGGCTAGTGCCTGGCATGGCACCTCTGCATTCATTTGTGTGTGCGTGTGTGTGTGTGTGTGTGTGTGTGTGTGAATGGGTGAATGAGAAACAGTGTAAAGCGCTTTGATCCACTAAGGTAAAAAGGTGCTACTGTATATACGTACAGACCATTTACCATTTAAAAGCATTGCATATTACATATTATGGTTACATGCTCTTTCTCCTACTGAAGATAAGTTCCCTCTAAATTGTAGTATCGATATTAGAGTACTTTTATTCATGGAACCATAAAAAAATCTGGCTTTAAGTAAAGTTTTACTAAATAAAGTGGATATCCAATGGCTTCCAAAGGAATGAGCAAACTTAGAGTGGAAAAATCCAATGAGTACTACAATGGACCAAACCCTAAACTTTACCCACTTCCTCTCGTAGGCTCTGGACTTCCTGGCTATAGGAGTGCACGAGCTGGCGAGTATTAGTGAGAGGCGCATCGAGAGGCTGTGTAATCCCTCACTCAGTAACCTCCCTGCCTTCCTGGTGAAAGAAGGAGGATTAAATTCAGGCTTTATGGTGGTCCACTGCACTGCTGCTGCCCTTGGTGATACCACACTCATACATACAGCATATTTGTTCTCACATAAAAATTATTTGCAGTATTAATACACTGTTTTTTTTTGTTTAAAAACAAAACAAAACTTTGTAGTGTCGGAGAATAAGGTGCTGTGCCACCCGGCCTCTGTGGACTCTCTGTCCACCAGTGCAGCTACAGAAGACCATGTGTCTATGGGGGGCTGGGCAGCCAGAAAGGCCCTGAGGGTGGTCGAGCATGTGGAGCAGGGTACGGCCCCAGCGCTGCCAAGCAAAAATAATTGAATAGGGGCATTTAAGGATAAATCTCTCTTTCATTTACTTTTATTTCTGTCTGCAGTCCTTGCCATAGAGTTACTCGCTGCCTGCCAGGCTCTGGAGTTCCACCGTCCCTTAAAGACCACAGCACCTCTGGAGAAGGTCTACGAGCTGCTGCGCTCTGTAGTCAGGTGATCACCAAATCTAAGACACACAGTACAGACTCAAGCATTGAACATTTACAGACTTGTATGTAATACGTGCTATACCTTTTTATTTCAGTATCAGAGGTACAGTAGTAAACCTTGTCGTTTTTGTCTTGCATTATCTAAGCAAACTGTCCATTTCCCATCAGACCCTGGGACAAAGATCGTATTATGAGCTCTGATATTGAAGCAGCTCACCAGCTCCTCCTAAAGGGAAAGGTGTGTCATCTCTATTTTATACAGTGACTGTATAATTCAAGACTTAGAAATATCATTTAGTTGTCAGTTTCTGCAATATTTGTGGATGGTCGTGATGATGATGATGTTGATGATGGTGTGTCTTCAGGTGTGGAAGGCAGTGCTACCATATATGGACCAGTACAAGAAGAGTAACCACCAACATCTCTCTTCTTCTAATTGCTCATCTTAATTACTTTTCATCTGAAAAGCCTTTATAATTATTATTTCAATTACACAGTGATCAATAATAGAATTTCTAGACCCATAGAGATACTTTGAACCCCAGAATTTCATGAAAATGAGCAAAAGTGACTATGGAATAAATAACACAGGCAATGAGTAGTATTTTTGAGTAGTATTTTTATAATAACCATCCCAATTTTGTGAAATTTTACAATCTTACTGTGGAAATGCAGAATTTTTTAATTTTCAAGCAACGAATATTGTACTTATCATTATACCAAACGAGTACATCATTTTTAGTGAACACATCTATTTAAAATATACAGCTATTTGGCTTGTATCCATTTCATTTCCCAGAAAACTCAAATAAAATATATTATGAATATTATACAGGAGACGCTTTCTGGGATCTGGCATCATTTATTGGAGACATGTAACAAAATTTGCATCTTAAAGAAACAGTAATTCTGAGATGATATTCGATAATGGTCTTTGTTTTAATTCACATAAAACTTTGTTACAGTTAGAAGTGGTTTGTAAAAAAACAAAACAAAAGGGCACTGTTTGTGAATCATAACTGACACATATGTTTTCATTAGTTTAATTGTTCCTTACGTAGTAACTCAGACTAAAAGACAAGGTCAACAACACACACACACACACACACACATGCACACAGAAACTGGATCATCCAATCCATTTCAGTTCATGAAATCATTATTATTCACCATGCTGCTTCCAATCCACAGTCTCCAAATGTTCAGCAGATTCTGAGTGTCCAATGCTCACTGGCAGAACAGATCCTGAGCTTTAAAGAGTGTCTACATTTTTTTTTTTTCAGCTATCTTGGAGCAGGTCATACGAGCCTCCATCAACAACCTGGTGCTTGTCATCCTTCTACAAGTGGTAGTACAGTCAGGGATTAGTACCGTCTATAAGACCTTACTTCTTACCAAACATGTTTGCAGTTAACACAATAAGCTGCTGTTGTGTTCTGTGTAACTATACTTATTATAGAGTGTCAAACTGTGTCATATTTTCTTTTACTTACATCTTCTATAGGGAGGTCTGGGGCACCAGGGACAGCTGCAGTCTCATACATGGGGTTACTGATATATGGTGTATATTCAGGTGAGATTGATTCTTCCATCTCATCCTCCTGAAAGGAAATGTATTTAGAAGTGAGTGTAGCGGCCAAAACCAGGAAATCAACCATGAATTGAATTCTGGTAAAATTCTATTTCATCATAAAAAATTAAATTTGGTGTTTTAGACAACCAAAAATTTGCCAAGAACCCATAACCGCTGGACCTCAAGGGGGTATTCAAGTCACTTACGAAGGCAAAAGATAAAAGGGCATATAAGTAACAAAAGTGTATTTAGAATAGCAGATGTAAAAATGAATATAACTTAGTCTCGAGCCAATATAATGTCCTCTCTTTCCAAATTAATATTTTTACACTGTTTGAACATTTTTTGATACTTGACCAAATGAAAGACCATCTATGAAACCAAATCCACTAAAAGTCTTGTTTGTATAAATTAAGTAAACACTAAAACATGAAAGGGCGTACTCTCATAGAGGATTTACTGTTACCGCCCCAAAGTGGATTATGTTCCTATAACAGCATGTCCCAACATATATACTCCAGTATTATTCCAATGCTTACATGATTTCATTTATTAATTAAAGAAGGACACCCATTCTTGTCAATAAATCAAGTTGGTTCCTGATATCACATAGTTTAGAGCAGCTATAAACAGTTGTACCCTCACCAGCCTCTCTTTTCTCTCTCTTGAAGTTATTAAGGAAAAAAAGGCAACTTATCATATTATTGAGAAACCACAAAGTACTCTGTTCAGATGTTCATGTCAGTGCTAATACTGGAGACTCCTTCCATAAATGTTAAGTTAGCGTATCCTTACAGAAGTCTTTACCCATATTTATATATATATATATATATACACACATACATACAGTACATTATTTCAATCTGAATAATATCTGTTCATTCTGGTCTTTGTTCTCTGGTTACTTATAGTTTTACTATTATTATTTTGTATACCTGTATAAATACGCACACACAGACACATACCCTAAAGTAGTGGAACTGGAATGGCTTGGTTTGGCGTTTGTAGAAGTTATAAGCCACAAATGCTGCAGAGACAATAAGAATTATTAACAATATGACACCGATCCCCATTCCTGCTGTATGTGCCTGAGGAAGGGATGAGGGTGGAGGTGGCGGAGCTTTCAGTGGTCCCTGTAGCACATGAATGATCCCATTCGATGCAAGAATGTCCGATTCGATGATGTAACGGTCATTGACATATCCAGAAGAAGCCTGAAGACAGGAAGGGTATTTTAAGATAATTATCATTGGACTCTCATTATGACATTATAATTCTCACATGCTAATTTTAAGTGTAATCTTTAATACATCTAGTAAGCATAATACTATTTAGGTAAAGCATACTTTTACCTCTGTTTGGGGGTTTTGGAGACTAGGAACCCTTTTCACATTCAGGGTGTATCCCAGATATGATTTAAAATGACTGATACTAATGAGATACTGCAGCGCTAGTGCTCTCCCATCTATCAGGTGGTGCTCTAAATCTCTGTAGGATAGTGTCTTATTCAGCAGAGAGGGTGAAAGTGAGAGTATGTTAATGTATTTTTGTATTATAGAGAAAGTATACACCTGTGTGGTTCAGAGACAGACTAATTACCTGGTTCTCATAGAGGCCATTGTTATCAGGCACAAATAGAGTGGACAGTGTAGTTATATTGCTGAGGCGCTTCATAAACTCTTGCCCTTTTGGTGTAGCTCTGGAATAATTGAAGATTTGCTGGAGAAGAAACAAATTTATGAAAGAAATAAATTTAAACAGAATAAAAACAAACCAGAGATTTAATAAAATATTTCATGTTTATCTACGGTTGGTAACATTGTTGTTCTTTTGTGTTGTGAAAACCCATACAGTATTTTATCTCATTCCCACTGGTCAGGTAAATGGAGAAAATGTTCTTTTAAGAACAAGGTATAGTTTTTCATGTATTCAAGCAGCAGTAGACCCATGAGCCATATTGGGAGTTGAATATGTGTGCAGAGATTTGGAGAGTTATTGTACTCACTGAAAGAAAGTTGGAAAAGTGGGGCTTGGTGGTGAGAACCTGTAGGATGTTGCCAATGCAAGTGTATCCATTACCAATGTAGCCGATCTTACACTCACACTTTATGTCTAAAACACACAAACACGTGCAGTTAGGTGCAAAAGGGGACATAAATTATCTAGAAGCCTCATCCCGAAGGGCCTGATGACCAACGCCTTAACCCAAAAACCTCATCCTCAAGCCCTAATTCCAGAAGGTTTATTCCTGTAAACCCCAATGAATAAGACTTAGGCTAAAGCTCAAGATTTACTCTTGGAAGTCTAAACCCAGAAGTGCGTATTTTCGGAGTGAAGGAGTGCTTGTCACTGTCACATTGTACCCAGCCGTCTAATCACAGTGGAGGAGGGTGGGTCTATCCTGTCTTTCTACGTGTTCAGCCATCCTTTCATCCAAAGCCATGGCTAGAGCTTGTTTTTTGTGTCAACATATCAGTAATTGCTGATAAAACAAACTATCTGTGAAATCAGATACTAATCACACATTGCTTCTGCAGATATTCCGTATCATAGCAACCAGAGCATCTCAGTTGAGAAAACATTGTGCCTCCAAAGAGCTCTCAAGTGCCCCCAGCTGGGCGTTTTCAGAAGAGTGTGTCGTGGCAAACATCTTTCCAGCCTAATAAAATCTTCAGAGAAAGAGAGTTTGTAGATGTCAAAAAGTAATCAAACTTTATTGAAACAATAAAGTGAGACAGTCTGCAGAAAGTCTGAATTATACACAGACAAACATTCTTTATATACTTTTCTGAAGCAGTAAAATTATCCCTAGGCAGGGCATTCACTTTTTCTTTCTAGAAAAAAACCAATCTCCATTGCCTTCATTAATTATTCATATCTATATGATACCTTACATTTGTGGTGCATTTGTTGTCATTTGAATTTTCTTAAAGGTTTTATCAGGACAGGGTTTTTACTTTGTCCCATAATTCACCCTTGTACCTTAATGATTTTCTGGCTCTAGTCCCAGCCTGGTATACTTCGTCCTGGAAGTCTTATCTGTTATTTTGACACTGGTTAAAGGGCTTTGATTGGAAACACAGTTCTGGTGAATATCTAATGGCTAATTTATTGCCATAGTGTGAAACTGCTTTAGACAAAATACAAGGTACTTCACAGGACATTCAGAGATACAGAGAAACATCTGCTGTGCAGTAAAACATAGAAGTTTTCTAGCTCACTGCACATGTAGAATGTAACTTGATTAAAAAGTGTTTTATGGTTTCAGATTATGCTTCTCAAATGAAACACCTGCTGTGCAGTAAAACATATCCAAACATTAGTTACACATATTGATTGCACTTGGTCAATATATTCTATAGGCGCCTGGCATTTTCAGCTGGCTAAGAACACTTTGGTGGACACACGGCCTAATGCTCAAGTCATAATCCCAGATGTCCCGTGTCTTGATACCAGAGCCTCAAGGCTTAATCCTAGAAGCTACATTCCTAGGACTTACTACATTACTAATACCAGATGCCTCCATGCCCAAAATCTAAACCCAAAAGCCCCATCCCCACACCATAATCCTTAAAGCCCCATACCCAAGACATAATCCTGGAAACTCATTGCACATGGCCTAATAGTGCAGAGTCATGTAGCAAGTATAGGTCTGAGCTGAGTCCCCATCTCTGGTATGGATTATTGAAGTTAATGCAATCCAAAAGCATAGTACACACATGATGTGTACTATGAGGGTGTAATAAGAAATTAATTTGATGTCTATTAAAGCCACATGAACATACCTTTTACCCGGTAACAGAATGTGTCCCAGGTCTTACTTAGATCTGTCTGAGTGCCATAGTCCACTATGCCCACATGGCCAAATCCACAATTAGGGTTGGAGTAACTCATGGGATAAGCTACCCGGGTCTGTTCAAGCCACCCAGCTGAGCACATGGTATATCCAGCCTGCAGAACATACAAACAGGATCACACGCCTCAATTCATAATAAACTTTATGCCATAACATGAATGTGTTTGCATTTATACATACCTGCTGTGCATATGAGAGCTGTGTATAGGTAGCAATGATACCTCCTGCCTGCTTACAGGCCTCCTGAGCCTCTGTGTAGTTCAGTTTGTATGCTCCCAATGGAGAACGGTAATGGAAAACACCAAGGGTTTTATCTGAAATGTTCATCTGAGTATAAAAACTTTTGCCAGAGTGGTGGAGAATAGTTCATACAATAGAACTAATTTATTTGATATTACTGTGTTGACGTATTCAGCTTTATGTGGATGTTTTGTGTGTGTGTGTGTGTGTGTGTGTGTGTGTGTGTGTGTGACATTTCCATAATAAATAAATAGTGAAAACACCTACCCTCGTAGTGCAGGTCAGTGCACTGTGCGTCTGAATGACATTGGCCATTATCCAACATACAGCGGTTCACTGGAAGAAACTTCAGTTCACATGCCTGCCCATCTCCAACATAATTAGTTTTACACTCACACTTTCTTTTCCCCTGTAGTTGTAAAAAAAAAAAAAACCATAGTTAAAGCTACATTTCTTACACCCGGGAGAAAATAGCATTGGTCACACAGTAAAGCGATTTGCTCCTGTAGTGCACGTATTACATCTTCAGTAGTAGCAACTTGATCTTAGTATCTAGCCATGTTTGCTAGAAAGTGTTATATACATCAATATATCATGTAATTAATACCATGCACTAGCAAACAGGTTAAACTTAGGCTATTATATCTTGCAAACCATTAGCTGAAGCTGCTAGCAAACTATCTAACTTTAGACTATTATATTGTGTAAGCAAGTGGAAAAAGTTACAATCAAGCTAGCTAACTTTAAGTTATGTTGTGTAAATCAGTAGCTAGCACGTGTCAGTAGCTAGCATGTGTTAGCCCTGATAGGTGATTTCTATCCCATGTAAAATATTCTATGAAATATATGTAACATGATGGCAGTCGGATATATAAACAGCAGATTACAAGCCTAAAATAAGTGAAAAGTCTGCTCACAGGTCCAGTCATGATGCAGAGTGCATGCTCATTGCAGCCTCCATTGTCTTCTTCGACACAGGGGTCCACTGCTGAGCAGACATATCCATCCCCTGAGTAGCCTTTCAGACATGTGCAGTTCACTTTCTCTCCTTTCTGGGAACATTTGGCATTTTTTGAACAGCCACCATTCCAGAACTGGCACATATTCATTACTGGAGGTGAGAGGACATGGGTAGAAATGTGGGACGTGTTGATTAAATAGTAATGTTTGGATAAAGATTAAGCTTTGCTCTTTGTTTCTAAATGTGTGGTTTTATTTATTTATTTTATTTTTTTTTTTTTAAGAAGAGTGAAGAGGAGATCCAGACCAATGCAAAGTTTTCACCTGTACAGGTGAGTCCATCTCCCTCGTAGAATGGCTTACACACACAGGTGTTGTTTTTGGTACACACCGCCTTCTTGTGGCATGCAGGTAAACAGATAGGACCATCAGCTACAGCATTAGAAATAAAGTAAGCACTTGAGTATCAATATGGAAATGTTTACATACCATTCTGTATTTATATATAAAGAAAATAGAGTAAAAGGTTTTTCTCAGGCTGCCAAACATGTACAATAGTTACATGCCTAATTTATGTTCACATTGTGGACCAGTCCAGCCCTCATCACAGAAACAGGAGCCTGTTCCATCTCGACCCTCACTGCATGTTCCATGCTCTGTGCAGTTACAGACTATGGGGAGAGAAAGAAAATGTAAAAATAAATAAATAAATAAAACTGTAAATAACAAATTGCACAGCTGGAATACTTTCCGATCCTATCAGATTGATTCTACTTTGAGTGAATCCTCCTGAACATCTCTAAATGCAAAAGTCATGGTTTCTGACAGAGTAATGCAAATTATGTCATTTATTTAAAAAAATAATCATTTGACTAATGGAAATGAAGTGGCATCTGTGAAACCAAACACATTTGAAGATTCATCTGTGAAACTTCTTTAAACAATCAAAAAGTTTAGAGGAGTTTCGAGGGGCCGATACGCCTACCTGTATGTTTATGGGAGGTGATTGGAAACTGAAGAACGAAGAGGACACAGATATGTGGAGAATATGAAAAATTCCATACAGACAGGATTGAACAGTATACCGTGGATCTATGACCCTGCTGACAAAGAAAGGTCCCCAGAACGTCCCCTAATTGGCCTCTACAGACGTCCCCCGAACGTCCATGTGTAGGGTGGTCCCCTTGACGTCCTATTGACATTCAAGTGGACGTTCACAGGACGTCCAGTGGCCATTCGGGACATTTAGGGGACTTTCGCTGAAATGAACTCATTCAGTAGTGTTATAATTTGCTATCCGCTGATGTCCCCAGCGAACGTTGTAAGCCAGACTAAATGCGGATGTCCTCGGAATGTCCGCCAGCAAACATTATAAAATGGACCATATGCGGACCTAAGTGGATGCTTGTATCGTTTGCTGGGGAGGTGGGGAGGTGGGGAGGAGGTGAGGGCCCCCCCCACAGATTGACCTATTTAACTATTGAACTATTCAAATGTTGGCACTCAGCTATATGATTTACAAATGCTGCATGCATGGAAAGGTTAGAAAAACACACCTTTGCAGTCAGGTCCAAAGTGACCTTCAGTGCACAGTTCACAGGCCACACCCTGAAACCCTGTATCACATGTGCAGGTGCCATTTCCTAAATGACCATCATCGCACCGCCCATGGTTACTGCACGGAGATCCAGGCCCTCCAGGACAGGCTGGAGAAAAGGTTTTAAAATCTTATTCTACTACAAATGTTATAATGCGAAATGCCTTTTCGTAGCCTTTTTTATTTTTTTCATATACCTGTGATGTGTAACTTACCAAGACAGTCCCTGCCATAGTAGCCTGGGCAGCACATGGGATTCCATATGACCAGGGAGCACACCGACTGGCATCCTGGTTTTACAGACCAGCGGTGTCTTTGAAGTTCAC
This sequence comes from Noturus placidus, assembly GCA_022414735.1. Taxonomy (NCBI): domain Eukaryota; kingdom Metazoa; phylum Chordata; class Actinopteri; order Siluriformes; family Ictaluridae; genus Noturus; species Noturus placidus. The sequence goes on along the minus strand of JAFFST010045089.1, from coordinate 192,961 downwards.
ACTTCTGCGTAGTCTGGATTGAAATCAGATTTTCATAAATGGCCAGTAAACTAATACTAACCTGAGGGACTAGCATATTAGTACTAGTACCAGTCAAAAGTTTTGACGCTCATTCTAATAGTGTACATTTGAAATTCAATTCCGTTTCATTTGCAGAGTTCTTTAAACAATAGAATGAAAATACAAATTTAGATTTTGTTCCCTAATGAGCAACCTAGAGATCACAGTGTCAAGGAAAAACTCCCTGAGACAACACGAGGAAGAAAACTTGAATGAAAAGGAACCTATCATCTTCTGCGTGACCCTGGATAGTGAGGTTATAAATCATTACAGTATGAGCAGAGTGTTATAGTATAAAGAGTCCTGGGATGAGCTCAGGAATGTCTTTATGATTACAGCAGCATTTCTCAAATGAACATTGCACAGGTAGCATCTATATTTTTGCTGCACCCTATCTCAGGATGTCAAGATGCTAAACGTGTATATGCACCTTCCATCCCTGTGTAATTTGTACAGTACACCTGTCAGGAAGTATATATCGTTTAGATATTCATATATCTCTAAAAATCCTGTAGACTCTAATATGGATTGGTTGGTAGATGCATTTATGAAGTGTTATTAATCTAATACTCACTCATATGCAGTGAGGGAAATGTAAACAGAACAAACCTTCATATTTGTAGACTGCACATTTAAGAGGGAGTGTAACTATAATGGAATAACAGTGTCTACACAAGTTAACTAGACCAGTGGAATGAAATCGTACCTTTGGTTTGGTTACTTCAGGGCAATCGTTGCTGCACATATATTTGCATGGCATCTGACAACAACAAATAATTTAAAGAATTTAGTTGTGGAACTATTGAAAACAGTTATTAATCATAGCTTAATAGGAAGGCATGAAAAGTAATTGTACTCTATAATTCAGATGTATTCAAACCTTTTCCCATGAGACCCACTTTCTAATTTTTGAGAACTTGTGTTAGAACTACAATAAAGTCCATCTATCCATCCATCCATTTTCCATACCAGTTATTCTACATAGGGTCGCAGGGGAGACTGGAGCCTATCCCAGGAAACTTGGGGCACAAGACGGGGGCACAAGACACCCTAGACGGGGTGCCAACCCATTTCAGGGCAAAACAGGAGTACCTGGAGGAAACCCCCAAAGCACAGGGAGAACATGCAAACACTGCATAAACAGGGAAGCAGTGGGATTCAAACCCCCAACCCCAGAGGTGCGAGGCAAACGTGCTAACAACTATCTATTTCAACTTATTTTAAGTAAAATCTTTCAACTTTTTCTCTTCTTTAATAAATATAGCTAATAATAACTTCTTTATAACGTTACCTAATACATTTGAGACATGTAGTTATCTGAGGTTAACTGTATATATGTGTGTAATGTTAGCAAAGTTGAGCACATTTTAATATTTATATTAAAATACTTTTTATTTATATTAATACATACACACACACACACACACACACACACACACATATATATATATATATACACATAATGTCACAAAAGTGAGTACACCCCTTGTGTAAATATTTGACGATATATTTCCATGTGACAACACTGAAGAAATGACACTGTGCTACAATGTAAAGTAGTGAGTGTACAGCTTGTGTAACAGTGTAAATTTACTGTCCCCTAAAAATAACTCAACACACAGACATTAATGTCTAAACCGTTGGCAACAAAAGTGAGTACACCCCTACGTGAAAATGTCCAAATTGTAACAGAGAAATATTCTCTGTTTACTGTGAAAGAAAACAAGGGCACTGCACCTTTCATGCGAGAAAGTCAAGAGATAGTATGTGAGATGGGGAAAGTGGGGAGGGTTTCTGGGGGGCCACTTAAAAAAACTCCTGCATAACTGTCAATCATTCCATATGCATGTTGATTGCCTCATCTGCTGTTTTTATGAAGGGAAAGAAAAGCTGTTCTTTTCACATATTTTTGCATTCCAACCTACTCCGATATTAAAAAGCAGCACTCCTACAAAAAATGTGTAAAAGCTCACCCCTCACCTGCACCAACTACTTACCCTTGTAGTTCCCCACACTTTGAATACCTCTGCTGCAATGTATTTTATTTTGTACACTCAACATTGCTGAACTGAACACCATATCAGTACCATGCCATAGTTTAGTAGAACAAGGTACTTACAGTAATTTCTACATTGTCCATCTTATCACAGCGTCCTCCAAGGCTGGGTGGTGTTAGAAAACAATCAATACCATAAACCAGGCCTTCGTTGAAATTCAGATTTGACTTTACAACTCGACAATTCTTGTCATTGATATACAGTGCCCCCTAGAGGAATGGGAGAAAATCAGAAAATTATCCAGGGTAAACTCAGAATTCTTGTATTTAAAATAACAGAGCACAACTTTTATATATCTATACACTTTTCTGCCCAGCAACAGCTTTCTGCTATTTTTCCAGAATATTCTGTATTTTTTTTAAACAAATAATTAATGGTAAGTATCTGTTGACTGAAAACACACTCATACATCAGTCAGTTCAACTATCAGTTAAATAAAAAATAAAACACTAGGTGGCGTGCTGTTATAGGAAATTAATCAACAATGGACTGGTGTGATGTGTGTGATGCATGACGTTGATTATTTTCCAATAACAATAATATTCCCTGTTTTATATTGTAATAATATAACAATAATATTCCCTGTTGTGCTTTTTTCTTCTTCTAATACAGCAATTTATCTTTTTTCTTATTCTACTACAGCAAAAAAGAATCTGTTTTTTTTTTCTTCTTTTTTTTTTTTTTTTACCAATTTAACAATGCTAACAATTCTTTATTCGTTAAAAATCTGTTTATAGTTACATTTACTGCTGTGGAATGTCCATGAAACAAGTTAGTTCCTTTTTTTTCAAATATTTTTTTTATTTGTATAGTGCTTTTAACAATGGAAATTGTCTCAAAGCAGCTTTAGAGAAACATATAAACATGGGATACAGATTTTAAATGTGTGAATTTATCCCAATTGAGCAAGCTGTTGGCGACGGTGGCAAGGAAAATCTCCCTAAGATCATGAGGAAGAAACCTTGAGAGGAACCAGACTCAGAAGGGAACCCATCCTCATCTGCGTAACAACGGATAGTCTGAAAAAGTTCATTATGGTTTTATATGAAGTCTGCTTGTAGAACTAATCCACTGTTCAAAGGAGATCCGAGTGCAGAACTGCAAGTTCCTTTTACCACTTATGTCATAACAGCTCTTAACATTTGTTCCTCACAGCCCTCTTTTTTCTCTCTTAAAGTTCAAAACAAAACAAATAAAAAGAAAGCAAAAGAAAGAGAAAAAACCCTATGACAACAATAAAAAGTGAGACCCAACTCTGTGTTAGAAAACATAGCTTGATCTCTGACTGTTACAAAGCACTGACACTGGAGACTCCTTCCAAACATTCTAAATAAATATCTCCTCACAGAAAGCTTCACCATCCAGGGTTTGTAAACTGTTTATGTAACTTGACTCCCAAGACCCTATATAAGCGGTTATGTGGTGTAAACTCAGTGTTGTAAATTAGTTTTGCGTTCTTGGTCACTTACTATGTGGTCTTCTCCAACGCAGCTCACAGAAATATCGGAGCCTTGAAGAGTCTTGAGTGAATCATAATGCATCACCTCTGCAGAGGTCAACTAAAGCAGACACATACAAAATGATTTTCTTTCTACCAAACACACTCCGTGTTTCTTTTTCTACAGCGCAGTCGGATAGGACTATTCTTCAGACATTTCGTGCACTGCTGCAATGTGCATCTAATCAGTGAATAATTAGAATAATTTGGAAAAGTATAGAAATCATACAGTCTCACCTTTTTATCTCGAAGGATGTGATACTTAAGATACTCCACCAGTTGTGCTCGGTTATGCAGGCCATACAGAAAGTCCTTTTGTGCTTGAGGTAAAGCCGCCATGGTGGAATCTATTGGCAGGAACAGAGTGACTGGCAGGTGCAGAGGATTCTGTATTTGTTTCGTCACCTCTGTATCCTACAACAAGCCACAAACGTTTTGCTGAAGCGTGTTCATTTTTCAAATCACTTTTAAGTTAGTGATGATAGTAGTGGTAATTGTAATGAGATAAACGGCAAAAGGAGATTTTTTTTTTTTTACACACTTCCAGCAGTTTGTAGAAAGTCTTGAACCCATGTTGATCTGCTATGTCTTTGAGGGAACACTGTCGGGAAAGGAAGATGACATAATGATAAGGTTATTTCCTGACAAAATGAGCAAGTATAATTTTTTGAATATATAAACATTTTAGTGCTGTTATGGTAAATGGTGCACTTATATAGTACTTTTATCCAAAGCGCTTTACACTGTGTCTCATTCACCCATACACACACACACACACACCAATGGTAGCAGAGCTGCCATCGAGAGCAACTCGGGGTTCAGTGTCTTGCCCAATGATACTTCGGCATGTGGAGTCACATGGGCCGGGAATCGAACCGCCAACCCTACGATTAGTGGACAACCCGCTCTACCACCTGACCCACAGCCGCCCCATTACTAAATTAGGAAATTTAATCTATAAAGTATTACTAAAAACTATATTTTGGGATGTAAATAGATATTATTCATCAACGTTGAGTAGAAGCAAGTACATATTTGAGCACACAGCATGGCATTGAAGGAATTTGCATCTGATTCATGAAACAGTCCTACATCAGCAAAACATACTGTTTGATTTGAGTGTAACTGATAAATCAGCTTCAGATTCACAACTAGTTAGTGTTATAGGTTGTATGCATATGTCTAAGTTTAGCCACATATTCATCTCATTTACATGAAGCACTACCTAATGCATGCAAGACTTTTAGCAGTGAGCCAAAAGAAAAAGAAAAAAAAAAAAACGGCTAAGCTTCAGCAAGTTACAAGTTATCCAAGATCTTTATTATTTTTTTAAAAAAGCAGGTAAATCATCCAGAATAACTTCAGTTCAGTAGAGTGGAAGTCTTAAAAAAAAATAATTAAACAAAATCCACTTTGAAAACAGGTTTAAGTGAGTGAACGGAGGAAAGGATAGTACAATTAATTCCTTGCTTCTGAAATGAATTCATATGAGTGAAATTAATGACATACATACAGTGGGGGAAAAAAGTATTTGATCCCCTGCTGATTTTGTACGTTTGCCTACTAACAAAGAAATGATCAGTCTATAATTTTAATGGTAGGTTTATTTGAACAGTGAGAGACAGAAATCTTTCTTATTGAGAGGGGGTCAAATACTTATTTCCCTCATTAAAATGCAAATCAATTTATAACATTTTTACATGCATTTTTATGGATGTTTTTGTTGTTATTCTGTCTCTCACTGTTCAAATAAACCTACCATTAAAATTATAGACTGATCATTTTTTTATTAGTTGGGCAAAGTACAAAATCAGCAGGGGATCAAATATTTTTTTCCCTCACTGTATCACTTGACTGTAATGAACAGTTAAGTAAAAATGCAAACACTTACATTTGCTTTGTCCAGATGTTCCATCTGATAATAACTGGGTGGAAGCAGAACAGTGTCAATCTCATAGAAAATCCCGTTGCTACTTTCTTGATCGCTGTACACCACTGTGGCATTGTTATTGATTTGTATCATACCCTGAGGACAAAGATCAGGTTTAAATCTCAGGTTTGGACTTAAGTATTAATGAAGATGTCAGACTGGTTACCTCTGAATACGAAATGGTGAGGATTTCACCAGTGAGCGTGGTGAGGTTGCGAGGTTGCTGCAGATCTACTGGGAGGAGGCTCCGGCATGGCACAATGTGGTACTGCAGGATCGCAGCACTCTTCCGTTTATTTGCCATAAGTTCTTTCTACAAAAGGGCAGAAGGAGAAGACATATCAGAATGAACAATGAATTTAACAAAGCAGGAATGATGGAAAGCATAGAGAGGGTCAAGAGAGGTCTAGAAGGGGTTAAAGGCGCGGTCCATCTTTATTGGTTGTGGTGTTAGGGCAGGGGTCGGCAAACTTTACCACTCAAAGAGCCATTTGGACCCGTTTCCCACAGTAAAGAAAACACTGGGAGCCACAAAACCCT
>JAFFST010045089.1:168770-186856 GCA_022414735.1 Noturus placidus | reverse complement strand
ACAAAACTCGCATATGTACTTGAATTTGCAGACTTCATCCACTTCTTGAAGTGATTTTTACTCAGATCAACCTTCCGCATCAGTTCCGAAACGGCTTTTTTTCTCTCATCTCCATCCGGATATTTTTGAGCAAAGGCTGCGTGTTTATTCTGGAAATGTCTTGCGACATTTGACTTTTTGTTGTTTCCTAGTTTCTCATTACATATTAAGCATACTGGTAAACCAGTCTCGTCAGCAGTGAAAGCAAATGAATGTGTCCACGTACCATTGAACGTTCTGTTTTCTTCAGACACTTTTCTCTTCTTAGAATTCTCCATAGTTGTCCTACCTGGGATTCGAAAAGTTCAAGAAATCGCGCGCTGGCGGGTGTCGCACATTGGTGGTTGTGACGCATAAAATCGCGCACTGGCGGGTGTCGCACATTGGCGGTTGTGACGCATAGTAACAGCGACATAACATTTTTTAACACGTTTTATTTAGATGTTACAAGATCACCATAATCTTCAAATTTAGAATTACATTTTAAAAACAAACAAACTAAAATAAAATACATTTTAATTAAATACTCATTAATTATTTTCAAAAGCCACAGGGAGCCACATCAGAGGGATGAAAGAGCCGCATGCGGCTCCGGAGCTGCAGGTTGCCGACCCCTGTGTTAGGGAGTAATATTTTGATTTAGTTATTGGATATAGGGCAGGAATGCTTTAGGATTTATGAAAGCTTTAGGAAAGCTTGTGGGAAAAAAAACATATAAGGTTACATTCAAGGATTTATCTCTTAAGAGACTCTCTGCATGACGGAGAGAAGAGAAGAATCTTCAATTCAATGTTTTTTGTATATTACTTTAACAATTAACATTACCACAATGCAGCTCCACAGAAATATATAAATTCTGGATATCAATTAAAAATTTCCACAAATCCCTTTTTGAGCAAGCCAGAGGTGACGGTGGCTCGGGAAAACTCCCTGAGACGATATTAGGAAGAACCCTTGACAGGAACCAGACTCAAAAAGGAACGGATCTTCATCTGGATAGTGCGATTTCCCTTCTATAACTGTATACTGTACAGTAAAAAGTGCAATTATATAACCATATGAGTTACGTATGAGAATCAGAGGTATTTCTGAATTCATTGTAGTTTTAACATATTTATTTCATTGTAGTTTTAACAATTTTGTTAAAGTTATCAACTGTTTAATGATGGAGACCTAAGAACAAAACAGTTCGTATCTAAATGATACCACCCACAGTAATCTCACAGATCTATAGCTGTCCATATGGGGCCATACTCAGCAGCAAGTGGTTTTCATCTTCAGTAAACATTATGGGTGACAATTCAAAATTGCTGTTGTAATTTTTCATCCTCATGGTTTTTACATTTTAAATTGAAATTATTTGATTACAGTTACTGATGTCAATAAAATTACGTTATTTGCATTACAATATTTAGTCAAATGCTTTTTTTAAAAAATAAATCACGCTTACGTAACCTGGCCTGAGCATTGAGGGCTGTAGCCCCGAAGATTTTTTCTTTATCACCGAATAATTCTCCACTTGCAGCGGTTTGTGACTATGTAACTGAACATCAGTAAAGGGGTTGAAACTGAAAGAGTAACATCCTCTGATGCTGAGCAGGTAAACAAGGTGTGTAAATGTCTAAATGAGTTCCAGTTTATGTGAACATGATATAAGCAGAGCATAAGGAAAGATAATGTACTCTGCATGGACTGTAGCAGCTAAACCCATACAATGATAGCTTAACTGTGCCTCTCCTCGGCCAGCGACATCAAACCCTAGTTACAAAGTTTTATATTTTATCAGTCTGGTAGTCCTGCAAACAGTGACAACACCTGTGGCAGGTTGTATGATAAATCCAACTTTTTCTGACCACGTCAAGCATTGACGCGTGCTAAAATTACTGAAAGTTTCACTTTGTAGTGTATTTATGTAGATATGAAAGTAATATTTGAAAGTAAATTGAAAGAAAAGTTAAATTAATAATTAATAATCTGATTACTTTTTACATGCAGTAATCAGTAATGTAATCAGATTGCAATTTTAAAGTAATAATTAGTAATCTGTAATGGATGACTGAGTATCTTACACAACACTGCTCATTAATTATATCATAATTTTGAAGTCATAATTAAATAATAAGCAATAATTATAAGATACTAAGTCATAATTTCAAGATATTCAGTCATAATTATCAATTTTGTCATTTTAATCTTAAAACCACATTATGTTAGAACTATGCCACAGTATCTCAAAATTATCACTTATCTTATCATTATGACTTTTTATCTCATAATTACAGTATGACGCAGTACCTTGAAATTATGATTTGTTATTAATTATTAATGAACTATTTCATCCATTTTATTTTAAAGTGGATGAAATAGGCTTCTATAATAAATCAATATGAAAAAAAAACTTAATCAAACAATTGCACTTACCTCCAGTTTGCGAAAAGCATTATTATTAGGAGCAAACACAGTGTATGGACCTCGGTATTGAAGATAATAAACACCAGCTTTCTGGAAATAACAAAAAATAGAGAAATGTGTAAAAATGGCAGCTCATTAACAACCATGAATATACTGTATGTTACAGCCCAATAACAATCATCTTCATCTTTGGTTTCTATATTTAAATGCTTTAAATTGGCATAAATTGATCGTAACCCTAACCCTAACCCTAGCTGTGTGCAGTGTGGATGTACAGTGTGGATGTACATTAACTATTACATGTAACATCTATTGTCAAATATACAGAGTGTACAGTTTATAATCTGTTTAGGCTCTTCCTTTGCTCTGTAAAAGGTCATTATTGTCTGTTGGGGTCTTGCATGTCAATGAGTTAGCAAATAATAAATAATAATAAGTCAATTGCTGTAATATCTAGTAGGTCATAGTAGTTATTTCTTTGTTTTGTAGATCAACTGCAAAGTTTAGTTTGTGCAAACGTTTGCACTCAAGCACACATATTGTGCATTAAGGAATGATATATACTGAAAGGAACAACAGCTCAACACTACACTAACGGTGTCACTTTTACAGTTTTACTATTGCTATTGCTTTGATATACAGTCCTGTGGAAATGTATTAGGCGCCCTGTTTTTTTCTTCTTCTTTTGTTTAAGAACAAATGCTGTTATAGATTACTGTTGTTATGTTGTAATGTTGTTATTTCATGACTTCTGCATTATTGAGTCAGTGCAAAAACATTTGATGTCCAAACATTGTGTGTCCAACACAAATTTAATTATTTTGTAAATTACATTTTTTATAAAAACGTTGTCAACATTACTTAACAGACCAAAATTTTCAGGCAGAAAAACATAATGAGGGCCGCTGAGTTTCACCCACAAACAAGATGCTCTGTAAAACCTACATGCTAATTTCCTTATAAAACTGTACAAATTCTACTACTATTTTGCAGGCACATTAAATATTGGCTTAGTTTATTACAGTTTACTGCATTTTCTAGTGTTTTTTTTTATGTAGAACTGTTTAATTTCATTGTTTCTCAATAAGATTTGGTTTACAGCTTTTCTTTGCATTTATATAAGACTTTTGCACAGTACTGTAAAAATAAGCAGACTTACTTGCAAACTGTAGTAGAATTCAGTCAGACCTCTATTTCCAAGCTCCTGAAGTCAAAATGTGACACAGTTAAACAACAAAACATACCAGTGTGGTAACTTTATCTTGCTTATACATGTCCTTGGCCATGTTATTGGGCTGACTTACAATATATGTACACATCGCAGATATGTAATAATAATTTCTTGGTTTATCTTTTGGATATCTGCTGCTATTTTTGATCAGCCTGTCTTCCCTTTCCATTGATGTAATAGATATGACAAAAATGTGATATTGTGAGAAATTACCTGTGTACCTATAATAATAAAATGGCCTGTGAGTAAAATCTACCTGTCCATAATAAAGTGGCCTATAAGTGTATTGGACAGTATGGAAAAAATTGAAAGCTCAAATGTTCTAACCCTTATGAGGTTGGCTTTGCACTTTATCCCATCTCCAATGTAAGCCAATGGGCAAGTGCAGTTCCTCTCTCCTGGGCTTGTCATCGTACACTTGGCAAATTCGTGGCATCCTCCATTTTTCTGACAAGTATCAGATGGACACAAACATGAATCCACCAGAAACTCTATTTCCCAGAATGGCCTACAAACATGGCTACAATCCCCGGTACCTCACACCACTGGCACATTGACCTGAATACTAATCACACACTTCTGATTCCAATTACACAAACTGCCTATATAAACGGACTCTGAGCACTGCCTCATTGCAAAGTAAGGCTCAGTGCACACCTACCTGAACTTACCAAGCTTTCTGAATCTGTGTATGATATTCTGGTTTTTGATCTTGTCTTGTTTTCTGGTTATTGGATTTTGCTGATCTCCTAACTTCTTTCCTGTTCCTGTTTATGCTTCATGTTCGCATCTATCTCCGATTCTCACACATGACATTTATAAAGCCTGGCATTCACCCATAAAAATGCTCACAAGGAGTTTTAATTACATTCATATAACTTTATAAGGCATTAGCAAATGTCAGGTTACATAATGCATTATAACATCTGTTCATAACAATGTTGTATTTTCTGTGATGATAAATGTACTGCAGATTATAATGCAATAAACTATACACCTTTCTCAGTTTCTCAAATTGTACTCCAATCCAGTGTTTACTAGACATTATATAACATTATGCATGGTTATGCATGGTTACTACATGTTCTATGAACAAGCTTTTTAAATGGCTTTTAAATGTGAATAAATGTGAATGAAATCCCATGCATGATAACTTGTGTTACACATATTATACTCAAACCTGTCTTACAATGCATTAGAACAACAGTGTCAACACTATCGTTATAAATAGATTATAATGCATTATATCATATGACTAATGCCTGGCATTATAAAATATTATGCACAGTATACAAATAAGAAGTTACTGAAGACAAATAAACCAATAATATATCAAGTTATTAATCAATTTACAATGTGTTATAATGCGTTATAAAAAGGTGTCTATAGTAATAATAATCATCACCATCATCACAATAATAATAATAAGGCCTATAATATCTTTATTAGAACATGTTATTATGGAATTATGTATTTTCTATGATTATAACTATAACTATTCATTAGTATTTATACAGATCCAATGTGCAATATCATTATAAAGTATTACATATGATACACAATAAATATATGAAGTTATGGAAGATGACTGAGTGCAATATATATATATATATATATATATATATATAAGTTATAAATGCATTTATAATGCCTTATGAAAACCGAATGTGCAGGATTTCTTAACAAGATTTGTTCTATTATTTTTTTGCATTGTAAGTGCTTTGGTCTCTCATACTCAGTTGTGACAGTTCATACATTGCATTATGCAGCATTATGAAGCCTATATACAGCATGTTTGAAGATACAGACACAAGACACATCACATAAAGAATAATGCACTTGGGGTACGTACTTATTAGTTACTTACTCTGGAATATAAAAAGACAGAAATGAAGCTTGTCATGTGACACCGTAATAAGAATATATTCATGACTGTAGAATTTATACAGATCATTTAAATACTGTTTTATTATTGTTGTTGAATTCAAATCTTTTCTAAAAGATGTAGTTTCTAATAAATTAGATACCAAAGCAAATAATCTACAATGGATAGTGTATGTGACAACTGTAAGAGTGTGTTCTTTACCTTTTTACACAAATTGATGGGAGAACATGTCTCTTTATTTCTAGAGTATCCTGGCAGGCACACACATGCTGACTGAAAGCATAAAAAAAATTCTTCAAATTCCATGCAAACTATTCTGTTACTAAAATAATGAACTTTTCTGATAAATCACTGAATGATGTGTTAACGCTTCCTAAAAGCAAAAACAAAGGCAGTAATATGTTTTGCTGTTTGCGTAACCCCTTGCTCTGATATGAATAATTTAAATAAATAATTGAAAATAAATAAATGAATACATATGTAAGAGACATGCAGTAAGTATTATGTTCACAAATTCCTATTAGTGGTTTTACCTTTTTGTTCTATTTTGTATTGATATTCGAGAGAATGTAATGAAATGTCTACTAAAATTTTATACCAAAATTTATACTATTTATACATTTATACTAAAAAGACTCTTAGCTTTTAAGTAACTACATTTCAGAATGTATGTTTAAATATGAAATAGGTATTTTATGATCAGATATTAACAGTAAATGAATATTAATAGATATTAAATGTGGGCAAAAGACCTTGTTCAGATTGGGACTGAGGACTGAGATGGTCATGGCAAAACATCTTTTCAAACTATTTTTCAGATACTTCCACTACTAGAAACCTTATAAAATTATAAATTAGATGTACATTTTCCCTTTTCTCATCACACAGGATATGTAAGCATTTGCACTCAAATAGAAATACATATGCACATATTTCCATCTTGAATTTCTGCTTGAGTTACCTTGTTTGGTCCTGTGTGTACACACTCTGAACTATTACTACAGCCTCCATTGCCTTCCAGACATGGATTGATTGCTAGAGAAATTGACATAGTCAGAATCTTTAGCATTCGCCTCAAAGAACATAACACACACACACACACACACACACACACACACACACATATATATATATATATATATATATATATATATATATATATACACACATATACACATATATATACATATACGCACATATATATATATATATATGTATATATATATATATATATATGTATATATATAATCCGAAAATAGCAAACTTACAGACACACACTTGTCCATCCCCGGCATGGCCAGGATTACACACACATTGCCTGCGTCCTGGAAGAGTCCTCTTACATAGCGCATTGGGAGAGCAGCCTCCATTATTTTTTGAACAAGCATCCACAACTTGGGACACACAAACACAGGTTAATATTAAAAGTGTGCTCTGAAATGTGAAATGTGTGTGAGAGCTTTGAGAACTTTCGAGCAGGATGTACCTGTGCAGTGTGTACCGTTCCCCTCAAAACCAGCCGCACAGCTACAGTAATACGAATTATCTGGTATTTTAAGCAGACAACTGGATAACACACACACACACACACACACACACACACACACACACACACACAAGGTTGTTGTAGTAGAAGCATTAAAAGTACAGCAGAAAGCACACATGACAGTTTGTGATGTTATAGGCTAGAATATATTGATCTGTTTCCTTTCACGTCACTGTATGAACACGCAGCTATATTTATGACTGAAAGCTTTTAGAGATACTGACTGACATCAATTACCTCTGGGTTTTCTAAATAATAAATATCTGCTGGACATTACACTATTTACTGTATAATCCTTGTCAAAAAAAATTCTATTGGAGTTTACAGAGAGAAGTGGTTCTACAGGATATTTATGTCTTGTCCTATATGACAATACCTATATGAATATGATAGGAATGCCTCCAAAATCAGAATCCTGTGAGAGTTTCTTTTTGGAATCCTTTAAGATTTTTTATCACAAAGGAAAGAATGATAAAATGATACTGTTGTTTACTTACTTGACCAGAGATGTGTTTTTTGTTTCAAATTACCACAGCTTCATTTCACCAAACACCTTCTTGCCGGTGTATGGACAGTAATTGTGGATGAGATATATTTAAATGTCTGTGAATGTTAGGTTACACAATGTTCATTGTTCATGTTTTTTGTATGTTCTTGGATATTTTGTCATTAAACATGGTCGTAAAACGGTCGTACTGTTTATAACCCTGTCAATTCAAGCACTCTTTGAATAGTGGTTTGAATAGTTCAGAAATACCCACAGGATAATGGTGCAAAAAAACTAAAAAACATCCAAAGAGTGGTAGCTCTGCAGGCGGAAACGCCTTGTTGATGACAGAGGTCAGAGGGGAATAGTTCAAGCAGAGAGGAAGTCTACAATAACTCAAATAGCCACTCTTTAAAAAGGTGGTGAGCAGAAAAGCATCTCAGGAAACACATCACTCTGAACCTTGAGGTGGACGAACCACACTGAGCGTGTGCCTTAGATCACTGGTTCCCAAACTTTTCCAGTGCAAGGCCCCCCAAATGGAATTAACATTTGACCAAGGCCCCCCATCCCCATTTTTATTAATAATTACATCTTACAAATTTACATTACATTACATTAGGACATGGGCGTAACCACGCACTCTTTGGGGGGGATCGTGAACCCCCCCCCAATGTTGAGGAAATACCTATCTGTCCCCCAATATAATGGAGAAAATATTTTCTATATGCTCTGCTTTAATTTTACCTGCCACCGGATCTGTCTTTTCTTCATCTATTCTACTTATTTTATTTATCTATTTACTTATGTCTATTCTTTTTTAATATATTCACGTTTGTTAAGGAAAGTCAGTGTGTGTGTGTCCCCTCCAACTGCAGCTCAGACTGTGATGTATTTAGGATATGTATCCCACACCATGCTGTGGGAGCTTCTATCACTCAGAAACCACGTGAATTCAAACTAACTGTAATCCTAAAACTATGTTCTAAATATGCAAATTTTCAGTAACAAATTTTGGAAGTTTGGCTGCAGGGGGGGTGGGGGGGTGGCGGTTAGCGCTTGGACCCCCCTAAAGTTCAAGGGCTTGGACCCCCCCAATGTCCATAACATGGTCACGCCCTCGCATTAGGAATTGATTGTGTATGTGTGTGTGTGTGTGTGTGTGTGTGTATGTGGTTGTCTGAGAGTGAGAATAACTGAAGCTATTGGATAATTTCATGTGTCAAGATGTTCATAATAAACTTATCTGTGAAGGTATTAAGACTGCACTCACTTTGCACTTGTGTGGCACTTCCCTCCGCACATGTCTGAGGTATTGGCTGAAACACAACAACGAGCCGTGTATTTAATCACCAGGAAATAGAAATGAATAATGTGTGTGTGTGTGTGTGTGTGTGTGTGGTGTGTGTGTGTGTGTGTGTGTGTGTGTGTGCGTGTTTACCTATGCGTATGGAGCAGTAGATTCCTCTCCATCCCACCTCACACTGACAGATGCCATCTCCCTCCTGACCATCCTTACAGCGGCCATTTACACACTTACAGTCTACAGGATGAGAACAAACAGACAGGGAAATAATCAAACAGTAGATAGAAAACAATTATCATGAAGATCGAAGACTAATAAAGTGATGATGATAATACCTTGCTCACAATGGATGCCATATTTGCCAGGTTGGCAGTTCTCACAGGCTGTGCCATTAAAGCCAGGGTTGCATTGACACACACCAGTGCCATTAATACCATCCGCACACACACCATTATCAAAACATGCTCGGCCTTCAGGCCCTGGACAGGTCTCACAGTTATTGCCATAAAATCCCGCACAGCACTTCCTTATCTAGAGAGAGACATAGAATACTGTAAATACCTAAATACTGTAGGTCATCGATATCTATAATATATCCTACTCCACATCTATATAATCACATGCATATATCACATAATGCAATCATTTAAAGAGCAACACCATTGAAATAATTTTACAAAATGTAACAAAAACACAAAAGTTGTATATTGGTGTTATATCTAAACCGTATTGTCATGGATCTCTCCGGAAGCAATGCGCATGCGCCATGCATGCGCGCTGCCTTTGCTCGTCGTCATAGCGGACTTCTTTGACAGTTGCACACACGTGGACTTTTGTTTACATGTGTTTGTCACGTGTCCTCCCTGGTTTACGCTCGTTTAGGTCGTTTCTGGTTTCTGTTTTCGAGTCTCGTGTTTGTGTAGTCCGCGTTAGTTTGGTCTAGACGGGTTTTCTCCGCTAACCCGTCTAGCGCCGTATTCTGAGTGTCTTTGCACGATAGCCACTAGTGTGTAGCCTTCCCGTGATTTCCCGCTTCGTGATTAGTGTACCGACCCCGTTTTCGTGACAACACCTCGTCCTTCGCCTAGCCCCGTTTACATTGTTTGTTGATCGCCTGACCCTCGCCTGCATCTGGATTATCTCTTTGGATTTACGTTTTGGATTATACTGTGGAACACTTTTGTAAATAAAGCACGGTTGCACTGCAATTGCGTCCTGCCTCATTCTCCGCCGTCGCGGAGCCGTGACACGTATGCCATTAGTCAATATGAAAGAGGGGTGGGGCTTATTTGAATGACAAGCTGCCTCATTTATTATGCACGAATTTAGTGATCTATTTGAACCTATCTGAGCTACAGAAAACACTTAAGGGTGGTTTATATTTGCTTTAAGATTGGTATATATTTTGATTTTATTTTCAATTTCCTGAATGTCACTTGTTTTTTCCTATTTCCTGTATTCATTTGACATTAATTGAAGCACAGTGAAAAACATCCATCCATCCATACATCTTCAACCGCTTACTCCTTTATCAGGGTCACGGGGAACCTGGAGCCTATCCCAGGGAGCATATCGTAAATGCTTCTGGAAACTGAATGAAAAAAGACACCTAGGCCTATGTATTGATGCTTTGTGCATTGCGTAGGTATCACATAGGAGAACTGGGGAGCTTCAGCTCTGAAATTTCTCATCATGGTAGAGCAAATACAACATGTATACTGTCTGTATTGGGCTGTGTTTGACACATGCTACAAGCTCAGGGTGGACCCCAGAGAAACTGCCTTTCTGTGTGTTGTCTTGTGTAGAAGGATATGTTGAGGAAAATAGAAGCATATTGCAGGCAGCATGAGTTTGAATCTATAGCCATTTTAACCATCCATAGCCAGGAGCCAAGATAATAAAATTGGCTGTGCTCTTTGGGAAGGCAGACATTGATGTTAATCAAAGTGACACAAGCCAATCATGGGTATCTGTGACTTTATGTATGTAGAAGAGGGTGGATAGTGCTTTCATTCTGCGATTTGAAAAGATGTGCTTGGCTAGATATATATGGTAAATGGTGCACTTATGTAGCACTTTTATCCAAATCACTTTACACTGTGTCTCATACACACCAATGGTAGCAAAGCTGCGCTGCCATACAAGGCGCTAACTTGCCATCGGGAGCAACTTGGGGTTCAGTGTCTTGCCCAAGGACACTTCGGCATGTGGAGTCATGTGGGCCAGGAATCAAACCACCAATCCTACGATTAGTGGACAACCCGCTCTACCACCTGAGCCACAGCCTCCTGTGTCTGAAGAAGCATGTGTTAGCCTTTATCCTCATCAGCTTTTGTGTGATAGGGTTGGCTGGTGGGAGGGAATTGACAGCTGACCAAATTGAGGAGAAAATGGAGGGGAAAAAACCTAGCTGCTGGAATAGCTCCTGTCAAGCTTTACAAAGCAGAGATCAGAATTTGTGTATTCATAATTTTTTTCCTGTTGAGTTCTCCAGCTATTCCAGTTTTTATAAGGAGTGTTGATGAAGGATGGTGTGAAAACATGAAGATGAAGGTCATTGGAGTGGCTCTTTAAACAATTTAGAGAGGCACAATATAAAACCATACATACAATGCTGCGTCTTTCACAGGTAGCCGCACAGCCGGAGTACCGCCCGTATTTCTTCTCAGCGATCAGACATCTCATTGGTGACTTTGAATAAAAGACACAGAATCAGAGCACTTTGGTATAACAATACCAATGATTTAATTTCAACAATGAAACACATATAATACTAATTGTCTCTAAATAGAGAACTGTTTGATTGGCATTTACCCACTTCAGTTGATTTGTTCCAGCTGGACAGCGACGCTCAGTTGGACGGAAGCAGTCCATACACTTTCCCTACACACAGTATCATCAGCCACATATTAATATCAATTCCATTTGATTTCTATAGCTCTTTTAACAAAAATCATCAGAAACCAGCATTTGGGACTCCAAAGCGAGCATGTCCTCTTCTGGGGGACTCTATGAAGCTGTACAGGTATAGAAGAGTAAAGTCAAACTGTAGTAAATGTATTGAAAGGATAATCATTATGAGCAGATTGGGAATAAAAATCCTGGGATGAACAAATCTAGTATCTGGTCCAGATTATCCACTGGAACAAGAGTGAGATTCGGGCGTAGACATCCAAATCTTGGGACACATTCATGACTGAACCGTTTGAAATAGTGTGTAAGTATAAGATTCAAAAGATATCTGAAGTAAAAAAAGAGGTTTGAAGAGAAGTTAGGTCATACCAAAAGACGTCTGCTGGAGGCTGTGTCACAGCGGTTTTTAGGAATCTTCAGGACAGCAGACAATCCATGGATCACCCCTGTATCAGTCTCAATATCTGTAGCATTCATCTGTTCCTTGTTTACAAACCACTAGATACAAGATAAAGTGAAAAGATTGTGTGTGTGGGCGAGAGAGAGAGAGAGAGAGAGAGAGAGTGTGAGAGAGAGAGGGGGAGAGAGAGAGGGAGAGAGAGAGAGAGAGCGAGAGAGAGAGAGAGAGAAATCAGCAGCATCCATTCACAGCTGTAATGGCTAAACACTTTCACACTCCATGTATGCGCACCTTTCAATCCAACCCTAATTTTTCCACAAACACTTAAATCTTTGCTTATTGAAATTGCATTCAACTGTTTGCATTTGTATTTGTTTATGCATTTGAATGATTAACGGTGCTTTCTAATGAGACATTATACAATTTAATTTGTGATTTTTAACATGGGACGGTTAACACATTGTCACTATCAGAGAAGGAATTCTGGACTACAGTTCCCAGCAGCCACTGCAGCCTACTACATCACACAGTCACATGACCCACCTGCACCCAAATCACATTCTTGTTAATGAGCACTCGTGTATATAGCCACAGTTTGCAATACATTCCGTGTCTTACAATTGTCTTTCTTTGCCGTTGTCTTTGGTTTATATCTTGTCTTTGCCATAGTGTTTTGCCACAAGGTCTTAGTGTTTTTTTTATGTTTTTTGTGGTTTTTATTAAACATGTTATCTGCACTTGCATCCATTTCCAAATCGTGACACACACCATATACACCCTCCTTTCAAGTAACTATAGTCAAATTCCCAGTGGCACTGGAAATGAAACAAATCTGTTATGAACATTAACATGCTGCTCAGATGTGTTGGTAAACTGGTAAAGGACGATTACTAAAATCATAATGTAATTACACTTAGTATCGTCTTTCACCACAACTTTCATCAGATCTCAGGTTTTCAGGTTGATTACACAGGGAAGGAGTGTTTAACTTACGTTGTTGTTGTTGATGAATATACCCAGTTGATAGGAGAATCCCAGCATAGTGCCTTTATACAGACCGTCCTGCAAGTCGGCCTGCTTCAGAGTCTCATCAAGGACAATGTGGTACTTTGTTACATTCAGATCCTAGACACAAGAAATCATAGAGACCCACATACAAGCCAGGTCATACACACATACAAACACATGAATATCATATAGAATTGTATGCGGCTGTGGCTCAGGTGGTAGAGCGGGTTGTCCACTAATAATAATAATGAGTCTTTATTAATCACATATACATGTGCACAGTGAAATTATTTTCTTCGCATACCCCAGCATGTCAGGAAGTTGGGGTCAGAGTGCAGGGTCAGGCATGATATGGCAGAGAGGCATGATGATATGGGCCTTGCACAAGGGCCCAACAGTGGCAGCTTGGCAGTGCTGACCTTCTGATCAGTAACCCAGAGCCTTAACCGCCACTGCCATCGTAGGCTTGTCAGTTAAATTCCCGGCCCACATGACTCCACATACCAGAGTGTCCTTGGGCAAGACACTGCACCCCAAGTTGCTCCCGATGGCAATGTAGTGCCTTTCATGGCAGCTCTTCTACCATTGGTGTGTGAGTATGTTTGTGTGTGTGTATATGAATAAGACACAGTATAAAGTGCTTTGGAACCACTAAGGTTAGAGTGCAGACCATTTGCTATTTAGAATAATATGCAATGTGTTAATGTAGTTGAGTGCAAAACTGGTTTGCTCTTGAGTAAATAAAAGAACAGTATACCCTTATTTTTAAAATCATCTACATATTATAGTTATATTTATAAAGGTAGTAATTTTCTGATATATAACAGCTCAGTAATTGTACCAGTTTATATTAAAGGTGTGCACATTCTAATATTTTATTATTTCTGTATGTTCCACATAATCTAAGGCTAATAATAAACAGATTTTAAAAATGTGTTGCTATTTAACAAAGAAAAACCTATAATCTTTGATGTTTTGAAGGTTTCCATAAGGTTTGTTTAACATGTATGGAGGGAGGCTCTAGTGTCAGTGCTTTGTAATGGTAGTAATAACAGCTGAGAACCAATGTTCTACTGCATACTTACTCCTGATATGCTGGGCTATGCGAAGAAAAGAATTTCACTGAGCTGTAATGTTTACGTGACTAATACAGACCCATTATCATTATCATTATACAAACATTTGATACTATTGAGATATGTGATGTTTGGTGTCATGCACACATGTTGTTTGTGTGTCTTTGTGTATATACCAGTGAATTCTGGCCTGTACTCTTCAGGTATTCTCTGATGGCGCTGTCTGTAGGTGCAAAAATGGTAAAGCCAAGGGCCTCCTCTATCTCTTTACTCAGGTTGTATGCCTGAAACACAACAGAAAGTTATTAAAATCTTCACTTTAGTCACCACATTACAACAAGAGACAATATATTCAAGAGATAAATATTCTCATTTCAAACCTACTATAAGAGCGTTCTTGAAGAGAGAGAACTCTGGTCTCTTGTCCAGGACCCCGAGTAAACCAGTACTCAGTTTACGATCAGAGATTAGGACCTGATAACGACAGACAACAGCAAATTAGCAGACATTTCTAAATAAATACTAAATAAACATTTCTTTTGCACAGATTAGAACACTTGCTTTATCGATCATATGAATTAATCCATTCTTGGCGACTATGTCTCCGGATGTAATATTCGCGCTGGCAACCATTGTGATCTAAATAAAAGTAAAAAAAGGTATAATTTAGTGAAAACTTTGCTGACTTGACTGTTTTGCTGTTCTTATTTTTAATGTCTGTGGAACTTTTATGATACTTATTGAATTTAAACAACCCCTTACCTCATGGGTCCAGGAAACAGGAAGTGTTGATCTTAAAACAGAAACCAATCGTGGAGAGGGGACGTTACGCAGGTCTGATAATCTATAAAGGCCAGACACCACATGACCCCTAAATACACAAGCTGCATTTTAGTCACATGTCACCAGAATTTATTCATCACTCAGGTTTATTCAGGTGTAAACAATGCAGAAACTGAACCATTCAATTGTTATGTTATTACATACATTAAAAAAATCTGTTTCAGTCCTAATCACTTAATTTAAATAACTACAGTTTGATATATATATATATATATCTTCAAACTAATATCAAAATGTCTTTTAAATCTTTTCTGTCAAGCCGAATTTTCTGCCATTATGAGTATTATATGATAAGAGTATTGGGGTCCCATTTATCAAGTTTGATATGAACAGATTTATTCATAAAACATTTCAGGCCTAAACTATACAATCCTTTGGGAGATCATTTTGCTTATTTCTTGAAATAATTGCTTAAAATAAACTCACTTTGTGAAGAAATTATTGTCGTTTACATAAATCAAAGTTGGTGAAGATTTAACCACAGGATTATTCTTGACGCAGGTGGACACATTTAAATCAGATGATATACAGACAACACTGTGACAGATCTTACATGACCAGACTTTGAATGTTGCTGCTGGACTGCCAGAAATCCTGATCATCTTTGCTCATGGCATTGATGGCTGATAATGAGGGCACAAATAGAGTAATGTTCTGCCTCTCAAACATCATCTGCATGAGATCCGCTCTCTGCGGATCATTAATGAACAAACACGATACTTTCTTTTGACTTTCATAGATAGCTGAAAACAAATCTTTTGAGTTTTGTTAATCACATGACCAAAGTTTTAAACATGAAAAGTATTAGACTTACAGTGACCCATGTATTGAATCCACTCAGGTCAACATTGATTTGCAGTTCCTACAAAAACACAGTGACATTACTGAGATTTGAGACAGCATATTACTTATGTTACAACCCACTATCTTAGGATGGGAAATTTTTGTGTGCTGTGACATATTTTGTCTGCAGGTCAAGACCTCCCAGACTTTCCAGCCTGCCCTAGCCTGCCTTGCTCGCACCTTCCAGGGTGACCTCATTGATTGGCGGCCATATTTAAAGAGGAAGAGGAGTGAGAATTGGGTGGGATATTGGAGGTGGTTACATGTGTTGGTGTTTAGAGAGTGTATTTGGTTGTGCTGCTTGTATGCTATTTTCTGACTGCTGTTCTGGTTTTTGACTTTTGCTTGGGTTTTGACTTTGAGTTTGGTTGTCCCTGTATCTGTTATTCTGCATTCTTTTCACTATTGTATATATGCTCAATTGGTTCAGTGGCAGTAGGGGTGTGGCTGCCATTTATTTTGGGAGAGGGTCCTTTTGTCCCTGTTTTTTTTTTTTGCTTAGGTAGTTAGGGAAGTATCCTTGTATTTTCTTTCTTTTCCTTTTAGGTAAGCTATGTACCAAATAATAGAATCCTTTTGTTTATTATTTTGGCCTTGGCCCACCCTGAAGTTATGCCTGGTTTGATTAATTTGTACAGTTATATGTATATAATTGTCTGTTACAATATACCTCAACCTTTTTCACACAAAAATGTTTGTGTTGTTATTCCTGGCTTCCCTTATTTAAAGGTCAATCCAATTGAATCCCAAGCTGGTTACTCTGTGCTGTGCGACCTAACCTAGACTGGGCCGTAACACTTATAACAGATATGTAAAACAAAAGAATTGGCAAAGGAAAAAGTCAGAACACAAATGGCATATAGACAGCTTTGTGGTAAATATTACAAGTAAAAGCCCGCTAAACCTGTTGAGATGATATGGAAGACGCTGTCGTCAGTTATAAAAGCAAAGGGGTGTCCATATCTGTTAGTTCCTTCTGTTATTAAAGAAATATCCATGAAATCTAACACTGAAGTCTTCCTCAATCTGTCCTAAGGGTGTACAAACGTCTGCACTCAATGATATAAGAGTGCATGTAATTTAGTCTAGAATTTGACTGAACAGATTTTTGGTGTCCTAAAATCTTGATCAAGTAAATTACCTCTGCTAGAGATCCGTAGCAAATCTTTCCATCTCCTGTGTAGCCTGTTTGACACACACACTCAAACTTTCCAGGATACATCATCACACAACTGGCCTAAAGGAAAAACATGTATGTTTTAATGAATTCAATCATTCATCTTTGATAAGCTCTTTATCCTGGTCAGGGTGGTGGGATATTCAGAGCCACTCCCGGAACACTTAGCACGAAGAGAGAATACAACCTAGATGGGATGCCAGTCTATCCCAGGGCATGATGCATACACACATAGACATGCTCACACACTCAGTCACGCCTAGAGGCAATTTGGACTTGCTAATTTACCCTTATAGGAGGAAGGAAGAAACATAGAGGAAACACATGCAGACACTGGGAGAACATGTGATAGTTAAGAAAGACAGTAAGCTGAACTGGGACTGTGGAGACTCTGGAGCTGTGAGATGGCAATGATAAAGTGGGGGTGGGGGGTGGGGGGGTGTTTGAGCTGCTCACCAGTTGATGGCATGCTCCCATCAGGTTTACACACTGGTTTACAGGCTCACAGTCTCTCCCAGTGCCACGGAAATTTCGCTTGCAAACACAGTCATTCTGAAAAAAACAAACCAAAGAATTAAAAAACAGCACAGTTGACTGACTACATGGATGGATTGATGGATGGCAGAGATTTTAGATGGATGAATGGATGGGTGAATGAATAGTCGGATGAATTGTTGATTGATGGATGGATGGGTGGATAGATCTAGATGGATGGATCTATCTATCTATGGATGGATGCATGGACACATGGGTGAATGGATGGTGGGTAGAAAGAGATTTTGGATGGATGAATTAATGAATGAATGTTTCGGTGTTTGATTGGATAGATGGATGTTTGGATGGATGGCTGGATAGATGTACAGTGCCTTGCGAAAGTATTCGGCCCCCTTGAACTGTTCGACCTTTTGCCACGTTTCAGG
>JAFFST010045089.1:136640-150188 GCA_022414735.1 Noturus placidus | reverse complement strand
TCTCTCTCTCTCACACACACATACACACACACACACACACACACACACACACACACACACACACACACAGTTCCTGAAATGCTGAATATAACTATTTTTGTACATTCGATACACTATCTTTTTTCCTCAAACTCAAAGAGAATCGGCTCTTCCTTTTTCGTGTGTGTGCCATCGACTCTGTTAGCTATCCTGCACTTCCTGTCAAAATATTCCCTCAGTGTCCTCCACTGTCCAAAGTGGAGAAAAAGAAGGAAATGCCATCCAATCAGTACAGATAACAAGACAGAGGAAAATGCTTTTAAAAAAAAAAAAAAAAAAATCCAAACAGATCCCTATGAGCAGCAAACAACAAAAAAGTGCATTGTAGTAGATGTTATTATAGTAATACCAACATGAAGGATGAATTAGTCATCACACAAATTTAGAATGATAAAGAAGTGAAACGTACCGAGACAGTCGTAGCCCCAGTACCCTGAGCAGCATTGTTCTTCCAGCACATCTTTGAAACATTCGTGAGAGCAGCCAGGGAGGGAGAGAGCAAACGTGGACGAGGTTTTTATATGATACCTTGGAGTATTTAAAAAAAGGAAGAATCTTAACGTCTTAAAGCCTTGCAAGTGGCAATAATAATACAAGTTCTGCATCTTAAATACTGTGAAGAAAATTTGATATTTTCAAACAGAGGTTTCACAATATTGTTTTTCTTACAATCCTTGTGAGGACCTTCCATTTGCATAATTATTCATTATTAATGCAGCTGATTAATGCTTTTCCTACACCAACACTAATATGAACCTCAGTGTGCAGTAGGAAACCTTGTGGCTCCTTTAAGAGTTGGTTTTGTTTGTTTTTTTTATTTAAAAAAAATCATTGTCCTTGTGGGGACCCATATCTGAAAAAAGGGACCAAAAGGTATTAAAATACACACACGCGCACACACACACACACACACACACACACACACACACACACACACACACACACACAGAGAATGGGATATTCATCGTGTACAGGGTGTCCCAAAAGTTTCCATTCATACACTATGATTATGAGGACATTTTGTCCCCTTAAAGATATACATATATTGTGTGACATGTCAGGTCATATAATTAAATATATGCATATTTAACTACCTGTACATTGTAAAAATTTACATGTTATATATATATATATATATATATATATATATATATATATATATATATATATATATATATATAAGCCTAAATCTAACCCCAAAGAGCAAAACAAAACAAAGCAAAAAACACTTTTTCTGGTTTTCCTTTATTATCAGGACATTTTGTTCCTGACATAAAAAAAACAAAAACTCATGCATGCACACACACACACACACACACACACCTGCAGTCCTGCTGCCCCTTGCCTGATGTCTTCTTGCTATAGCCCGCTGGACAGTTCATTAATTGACTTACAGAGCACAAATGGCACGCTGACTTGGTCATCACTTGTATGCTCTTCTCACAGCGGTTCTAATAAACAAACACATACAGAAAACAACGCCCACTGTAATTAAAAGCAGCTATTAAAAGCATAAATACTAATCATTAGGACATTTTTTGCAAGACATTCTGTTACTGGTGGACATATTTACAGAGAAATCGGACAAACTTGAAAAAGCACAAATATTTCACAAAGGGAGCAATTAAATAAATTAGTGTTCTCACTCTTTTGTTTTCAGTGAAGAGCAAGAGAAATGTGCACTCAGCTAATATGATTTAATAATAGCATGACATAATAGTGATCATTACAAAGCCCCTGAAATTACATGGTGTTTTTTTGTAAAGAATGAACAGGAACCAGTATTTTGGAATGATATACTGTGTACTGGACTCACTGGCACAGTGACGTGGATATACAGTACCGTTAGCTCACGTCACATTAATAATTAACTAGATTCCACATTTTACATATTACATTTCACAACATATTAAGTTATACACTTCATGGCCATGACTTTGGTATCTTGTGGCCACAACATAATAATTCATGGACTGAATATCTTAATAATTGGCCTCAATGTATTCATTTGTTGCCACACCTTATTAAAAAATGACCACAGTAGTGGCTCTGTAGATCGGAGGTCTTCAACAGGGGGTCCGTGACCCCTAGGGGGTCCGCGGAGGTACTGCATGGGGGTCGCGAAAGTTTTGGTACCAGTTTGATATAACACAATTTCATACAATATATATTATTAGGGGGTCCCCGCTCCATCTCGCCATCAGTTTGGGGGTCCTTTGAAGACCCCTGCTGTAGATGGTAATAATGATGCGATATAATTCACACTACTTTATAGAGAAAGGACATCACTGCAGCATTTTTATTTTATTGTTTTGGATTGTTGTTTTTTTTCCCTTAATATAATAATATGCCAGTCAAACAGCACTGTTCCCAAATTAGTAACTTCTAGATTTGATAAATCCCAATTCAACACCTGGTTTCAGATCGGGTCAGCTTCAGGAGTAGAGGTTGAAGCCATGTAATTCTTTTTTAATAACTTTTATGAATCCACTGTGATACTTTAATTCATTATATATCAGGACCACCACCTGCTACTTATTGTTAAAGCTGATTAGTGAGGTTGAATAAGCAGTCAGGTACAGAAACAATCTACTCCAGCTTCACAGGAACAGACTGTCTGTAAATATATATATATATATATATATATATATATATATATATATATATATATATATAGATAGATAGATAGATAGATAGATAGATAGATAGATAGATAGATAGAACACATCAGGGATCTGAGGCTACAGTGGGCAGAGAATCAACAGAAATGGATAGGTGAATATTGGTGAAAAAACAATGTTTTTCCAAACTTCTGCCACATGATTGGTTAATTGGATAATTGCCTGCATGACAGGAGTACAGGTGTTCCTATTAAAGTCACCAGAGGATTTATGTGTCCCATTAGTTTTAATGTGGTTACTGAATAATATGCATAGAAATAAGAAACTAAATAAGCTGAAGCTATAAAGAGTTAAATATGTGTTTTGTGTTAATGAGTGAGGGAAAAAAAACTACCCAGTGGATCACCAGACTGTTATCTCTCATATCCACACGACTCTGGTCCACATTATACGTGTTTCATTCAGCTGAGGTAGAGTAACCTTTGCTACTATCATTTTAACATTTTATTTGTGTTAAACACACTATAGGATGGGCTTGAGCCAAAAAAAAGATCAAAGCGTGTTTAGTTTATTTAAGAACAGTGTGATTTCTGTCTCGAGAAAATTACACATAAAAACTACATCTGATTACATCATGGAGCACACAAAGAATCCCAAAGGCGCATCAAACATGTCAGAATGCTCAGCTTCTTCTTCTTCTTTTTCCCATTTACAATATTTGTAATGCTTAGTTCATAAAATATGTAGTATTCAAAGGATCTAAATAACCCATTGCGATCTAATGAGTCATTCATCTGGAGAGCACGAACCTTACTGAATGTCTGTGAGCGTGTCTCACCTGTACAGCAGTAGACTGTATCTCTGTTCCTACAAGGATCAGCAGGAGGAGCATTCCACTTCCACAGACAGAGAACTCCATGACTTTGTCTTTTACACGCATGTCCTCTTTCTGAGGATCCTCTCCAGACTGTGACTGTTTGGGATGGCCCTCTGCCTTTTTAACTTCCCTTCCTTTCCTTTCCTCCTCTCTTTCCTGTGCCATAACTGTCCAGTATCCAGGGGCCAGCACCTTCCTCCCAGACCTTTCCTTCAGCACACACACACACACACACACACACACACACACACACACACACACACACACCATCAGCAACCAGGAAAGAGCCTATGGTCTTTAAAGCACTATAGGTAGAAGACAAAGTCTGGTGCAAAAGAAGTCCTGACATGATCATTATCTAATTCATATTAATTAGTAACTTCTTTGGATTACTCAGTAACTTCAATAAAACTAATAAGAAAAGGAATGTCATTATTACAGTGACGGGAGTTTTAAGGGGGGCAGGTCCTGGGAGTTTTAAGTGAAACAAGACTTGTTGATAATGTGGGTATGTATAATAATCAACCATGATACAAGCATTTAAAAATTCAATTCAATTCAATTAAGTAAATCCCTACTACATTTACATTTATTCATTTAGCAGACGCTTTTATCCAAAGCGACTTACAAATGAGAGCACACTCGCACACCAATGGTAGCAGAGCTGCCATGCAAGGTGCTAGCTTGCCATCGGGGGCAACTTAGGGTTCAGTGTCTTGCCCAAGGACACTTTGGCATGGGATCACCCGGGTCAGGATTCGAACCACCATCCCTACGATTAGTGGATTAGTGGACAACCCGCTCTACCGACTTTTTCAGTATCTGAAAATACTACATGTTCAAAAAGTGTAATTGTGTAACCAGGACAATTCATTACAGTGTTTACATGAAGTCTGTTTTGTTGAACTTGTCCACTGTTCACTGATGGAGACTTGAGTGCAAAACATTTCGTGCTAATTGAAGTCCTAAAGCTATCATACCATAACTGTTCATATCTTGCATAGCATAACTGGTCTAAAGGTCCATTTATGGAAATGAGGTTGGTTGTACATTTGAGGTGTAATGCAATGACATTTCTGTATCTGTTTTCAGATTTAAACCCAAAGTGGCCTAAATCAGAAGTTGTTTTTATTTTAATTATGAACCCTAACTCATATGCTCAGAAACACTGTGGAAACCAATGAGAAAAAAAATCCACCTTGGTGTGAATTCTGGCCCTGGCATTTCCACATCCTCCACTACATGACTCAAGTACAGAATTTGGTCTCAACTAGAGATGTGGAAGGGAATGTTTTTTTTTTTTTTTTTTAATCCGGCCCAAGCAGTTATTATTTTATTTTTAACCTGCCTGCAATATTTTAACAAATGTAGTTAGTTCTGTTTACCAAAATATAAACAAAATTAGGAGCCTAATTTCAACCACCGTGACCCTGACCAGGCATTTACTAAAGATGCTGGAAATGCATCACTCATGTTAAGAGCCCCGGTCTTTGTTTGTACTGTGATCGTCATCTCTCACCACTCACTCATGTCTGCATGAAAAAAAATTTGATCCCAGTCCTGATGTACACCTTTAGACTCAACCAGATGCACTGTTAACCTTTAAATCAGGCGCTCTAAACAAAAAAGAATCATAATGACATGGATAGTGCATGTCAAATAGTATTTGTGTGTGTGTGTGTGGGGGGGGGGGGGGGGGGGTTTAGGTCCTGAAAATTTTTCACCTACAGCCAGCATAATTACAGGATGTCCTCAGTCATAAATAAGCAGGGTAACAGGCTGAAGTTTTGCTTCACATACACTTCCTGTATATTCTGCTGTGTCAGAAATTTCCCTGCTCCAGACGTTTGTATGAGATGCGGCATTTAGGCTGTGTAAGCATGTCATGAGCATGTCATTCAAATCTGTAATAGTGCTGTTCTATGGCTGATATTAGTTTCTGACTACTGTCATATAGAGCAGACTGCCTTAGTGGGCTGAAATCATCGCTATAGACCTCCAAACATTGTTAAAGCACAAGGCCAAAATGCTAAAGCATAAGGGAAAAATAAATATCTTTGACATCTTTTACAACTTAAATGAACACACTGGTTGGAAAGCAAATTTGCAACAAACAATCTACACCAGTATTTATTTATTGGCTGGTTATGGAAAGCCTTTTCCTGGGCTCACTGTTCATTAAACTCCACTGTCTCCAATGCCTTGACTGTGTCCTGTTTCCTTTAGAATGTGGAAGATGACAAGCTTGGCCTTTGAGCTCTTCATTGTTATCCTCACCTCACAAAAGGCACAGAAGTCTTTGTTCAGCAAAACAACTTGATGACATCCTTGTTATTATTTTAAATAGCTGAACGAATAAAGTAGTGAACGAATAAAGTAGTGCAAGTGTGCAATGATATGGGGGTGAAGGCATGTTATTTGATCGTGTGATGTTTCACGATCCTGCTCATAGATCTACAGGTTTAATCCATAAAAACATCTAAGCACGTCTGTATCTAGAAAAATAAGATGTACTTGAAGATATTAGTATTTTTCCTCGACTAATGTTTCAGTTGCTATAAATGCAACGTACATACACACATTGTTGAAGTTATCAAAGTTTAAACATCGCTACTGTTAAATGAATGGACCACATGGATGCTGAGCATATGCTAGCTAATGGACAAGGCTTAAAGTTTAGCTAGCTAGCATGTCTTTTATATGAGCAGTGAGTGAAAATGACAGAAATAACAGAAAACTGTTGGGAATATGAACATTTTCCTGAGCTGAGTTGATAAATCACTAAAAAAAAAAAAATAAAGACTCACTATGACTCCATCGTAATTATGTTTAACCATGAACCGCTAACAACTTTTTAAAATATTGAACCTCTCAGATCAATTGTAGCCCAGACATTCCTTACTTTTGTAACTACCTGAATGATAAAACTAGTTTAAGGTGTTAATTTCTGAAGTTATGTGGACCAGCTAGTGTGTTTTGGGAGCATCTCAAGTTCAGAAACATCTGGTTACATTGTACATGATTTCTGCTGTACTTTATTCCATTAATTTTTAATTTCTCTTGTAGCTGCAGTGATCCTTTATTAATGGAAATAGAAATAAGAAATAATAAAGAACAGTGTAATTGTAATTATCTCAAAAGCAGTGGAGTAAGTGTAATTACATTATCCAGTTGATATTATACATAATCATGCTTGATCTTATTAAGAAACCATCTGACAAATGATCCTTTATGCTCCATGAAAGCACCTTAATCTAATTTGACATCATCTGTAATCTGGATTTGGGTCTTGGTTAATCTTGAGATTAGATTAAGACTCATCTTTGATTGGTTCTCTGATCATTCTTCTGTGAACAAGTCCACTTTTATGTCTTTGATTTCCATCTCAAAGAGTAAACAGGGAAGACTGGTCCTACAAGCATGGAACGAAGAGCAGAGGAAGTCACACAAGAAACACCAGTAGATGTTTCTACTGTTTCTACTCTACTGTCTCCATTAGGATATGGGCTTCTGTCATTTTGGATGCTGATTGTCACTCTTCTCTCTGTCTTCTGTAACTCTCTAGTTATTGCGGTTATGTTACGGAACCAACAGCTTTTCCTCCCCGCAAACGTCCTCATTCTGGGTCTGGCTGTCTCCGACTTGCTCATGACTCTCAGTGGATCAGCTGTTAGCACTGTGACCAACTACTATGGACAGTTCTTCATGGGGAGAGAACTCTGTGTCTTCCAGGGATTCGCCGTCAATTACTTTGGTGAGTGGCTGCACTTAGAGTATATTTAGCAAGATAATAATTTACCAGCTGACCAAACTACCAACAGCTTCTTAATTGTAGTATATAATTTTGGATTGACTAGGTGTGGTAGATCAGGATTGGAGCTACTAGGGTGTAAGTGACACTTGAGTGGACCTAGTAGGGCGTATGTGTTACAGTGGATCCGGAGCCTATCCTGGAAACACTGGGTGTAAAGCAGGAATGTACTGGACTGGAAGCCAGTCCATCACAGGGCACCATGCACACACAGGGGAAATTTAGCATACCTAACCCACCTATCTGCATGTTTTAAACTGGAGGAAATCCATGCAGATATACAAAAAAACATGCTAAGCTCCACACAGCAATTCTCTAGTAATTCTCTTCTTTCCTTCTAATTCCCGTAGGCCTAGTCTCCCTGTGTACACTAACTCTGATGGCTTATGAGCGCTACCACATAATATGCAAGCCCAGGGGTGCCTTCAAGATAACACTACGACGGAATGCTAAGGGTCTACTGCTAGTCTGGTTCTACTGTCTGTTCTGGGCCACAGCACCCCTGCTAGGCTGGGGCTCCTATGGCCCTGAAGGAATCCAGACATCATGCTCTCTGGCCTGGGAGGAGCGCACCTTGGTCAGCTACAGCTTTCTGATCTTGTATTGGTCCCTCTGCTTCTTTCTGCCCACGTGGCTGATCATCAACTGCTACTACTACATACTGATCTCCATTAGAAGGGTAAGGATAGAAATAAATAACTGGATTCTGAATGGTTTGTCTAGAGATTTTTCTCCACATGTGTACCTGTGTATAGCTGAACCTGAGTGTGGAGAGTCAGGGAGGCAGGTCACGGCAAAAACAGGACAGGCATGCTATGTGCATGGTGGCTGCCATGATTGGTTCCTTCTTCCTCTGTTGGCTTCCCTACGCTATTGTATCGATGCTTGTGATCCTTGTGCCGGATATCTCCATACCGCCACTCCTTGCATCCATGCCTGCCCACTTAGCTAAGACCAGTTCAGCATACAACCCCATCATCTTCTTCCTGGCCAAACAACAGGTGTGTGAGATAGAGAAGTGAATCTAAAAGCTAATAACTGGTGTGTTTGACACAAAATAGAGATTATAAATAAGCTAATTGTGTTTGATAGTTTGTTTGTTTTACATGCTTTATGTGGTGCTAGGTAACCCATTATAGATCGTCTACAATCTTTCCATCCAGTTCCGAGACATGGCCTTGGAGATCATATTTTGTGGCTTCTACATCCCTTCACTTCCCACATCATGCAGTGCCAGAGAGGCAGACATAATGGAGACTGGCTCCAAACGGCAGAGTCCCAACACCATTCAGCCTGATCCTGCATTGAACGACTGAGACACAATATTGAAGAAGACACCATAGTTGAATGATAGACAACTGGGTGAAAATGCTAATTTGATCACCACCTAGTTACAAGGTTGCCAGATCAGTGAAACAAAAACACCTCAATTTCCTTCACTGTCCTTTTAAATTACCCCTAAAAGTCATCCAGTGGTCAATAAAACCAACATCTAATTCCAAAAATCCAAATCAATTGGTACTCCAAAATCATGAGTATCATCGCAACTTATTTTGTAACGCTTCACAGTTATTTTGTAACTGAAACATAGATTATACTGTATAATAATGTAATTAAATTGTTAATCAAACATTATTAAATAAATAAATATAGCATAAGTATGTTAATTAAATTAAACAAGTAGCTTGTGATTGAAATTACATTATTTAATTTACAATATAAGTTTTTACTAAAGAGCAAGTAACCCAGATCTGTGGGAAAACAGCTGACATGGCAACCCGTCACTAGTAATGTATGCAAATCCAGTAGATGGAGACAAAGAACGTTATACTGGGTTAAAGGAATACGTCACACAAAAATGCTAACACTTATGATAAGGAAGGAAAAGTAAAAATGGTATCTGCTGGAATTATGCAAATGCAGCATGTTAATTAGTTTGCTAAGTACTATTTAAACAGTGTTGTCCTATTATAAATACGAGAGAAAAAATATATATACATAAAGTGAAACTGCTTTTGGTTTACCTTATATTCTTTAAGGTGTAACTGAGGGTAGATTAAAACATAATCAATAAATACTAATTGATAGGGAAGCTGTGGCTCAGGTGGTAGAGCGGGATGTCCACTAATTGTAGAGTTGGTGGTTCGATTCCCGGCCCACGTGACTCCACAAGACGAAGTGTCCTTGGGCAAGAGACTGAACCCCAAGTTGCTCCCGATGGTTAGCAGCTTGTATGGAAGCTCTGCTACCATTGGTGTGTGAGTGTGTGTGTGTGAATGGGTGAATGAGACAGTGTAAAGCGCTTTGGATAAAAGTGCTATATAAGTGCACCATTTACCATTTAATACTATCACAGAAACACTGGCAGAGTAGGCCCAAGACACCAAACACTGCCAGGCCTTCATTAGCACTACTAGACTCTACGGTGAGCCCCCACAGACTTCTGGTAAGGTTTATAAGTTGTAAAAACCCCATACAGAGAGCAAGGAAATGGAGTCCTGGAATGAGCATTACTCTTGGCTTGGACATGTAACTCAATGCTTAGATCACCTATAATTCCAGTTGTACAGAATTCCTTGCTTACACAGGTCTGTAAAAGCAACTAGCACGAAAAGAGTTACCTTTAAATGCTTCAGCATTAGTGATTAGTATATGGCTATAAAAAAGACAATTCAAAGTTGTTATGTTTGGCTTATCGTGACTTGTCACATTAATACCAGTGCCATGGACATGTTTTTATGTTGACACAAGGAGCAGAAATGCATACTCACCTCACCTCGTCGACCTGAATTAAAGTCTATAAAAGTCTGTGAAAGCTCTCCCCTTACTGAGATAATGTCTCCAAACCTGTAGCAAGTCTCTGGTCTGATGAGCTGCCTTCAGCAAACAAGATTGTCTACAACAGTTCTCTGCTACAGAAGCCAACCTGGTTCATGTTTAGAAAACTGGAGTCACTAAACAAGTATATTTTTTTTTAAATCCAATGAAATACTTTCCCCATCTGGACCACAGCCCTCCAGTGGACATTTCATCACAGACCACTGAGAAGCCTACAACACGGGAACTATGGGCCACAATACGAGAGCTCTACAAACCAACATGGAGCAAATTAACCCCAAATGTTGTATTTGTGTAGTCCAGCCAGTAATTAATGCAATGCCTACCACACTGGCACACACTACACTTCCATGTCACTGGTTTATACTAATTTGCATACTTTGAATGAACGAGACTTTGAGCATGGACATACAGTTACTTGAATCTACTTGGGCTGAAGCTAAGATGGTAA
Source organism: Noturus placidus (assembly GCA_022414735.1). Lineage (NCBI taxonomy): Eukaryota > Metazoa > Chordata > Actinopteri > Siluriformes > Ictaluridae > Noturus > Noturus placidus. The sequence continues at coordinate 139,551 of JAFFST010045089.1, read as the reverse complement.
ATGATTACATTAGGAAGAGAAAATGATCCCATTATGTTGGTAATTGTTGGATTATATTTCATCTTCTGCAAGAAGAAAAAATAAATAAAATAACGCAATGTTTTGGAGCCAGGAAAAATTTTGTGGCTACATAGAACATTTAGCAAAGGGTTCCATTTCATTAGACATAAGCACAAATGCATACCTTTCCTTTAACTGGATAATAAACCCAAATCTGCGAGGATAAGGATGAGTGTGAAGGCATGAGAGAAAAGAATACTTGACAAGTATTTGGGTAATTGGCTAGTTCTGTTGACTGATACTACAGCGTAGACTCATCTGAATTGTGTCTCCAGGGTGTGTTACATTCAGGCCCTCTCTTTGTCTTTGCTCCCTGGCTCAGCTACTCATATTGAGCCTGGCCTTAAATTTAAACTTGGGGATACAAGGAATAGATGGATTCCTGAGGCAATCGGAGGCTTTATTATTAGCTGAACAATTCAACAGGCTGCGACTGGCTGCGATTTAGCGCACATGATACATTTCATACATGTTTTTTGCCGTGGATGAAAAGTCTAGAAAACAAATGATTAAAAAAAGCAACAACTTCAAGCTCATGACCAAATGAAATGATTTATTGGATTGTAGGTGTAAAAGTGTTTGCACACAGAGATTGAGTTTCTCATTTATCCGTGAGTGCCATGGAGATTTGAGGCTCACTGACAGAAAATGGCTGAAGCAGTTACGACAAACCAGACACAGTGAAAATTCCCTCACAAGTGCATTCAAATGTGTAAGACAATAAGCAGCTGCCGGTGTGTTCAGTAAGAGCCTTGAGGAAGCTCTAACAAAGTGTCATTTGCGTTAGCTTCTTAGGGCCGTTTTTAAAAGAGAAAAAACCTGTGGTATTTGGCACACGTTTGTGACTTCTAACAAATTAGGACGTCTTTTCGAGGATTAGAACATGTGGAAAAGGCTAAGAGCACAGACAGTAAATGCACTCTTTATTTAAAAATAAAAAAGGGTTTCACAAGCATTCTTTGGATGGTTAGATGTTGCGAACATTTCTGGAAGGTAGGGTACTACAAAAAACCTTTAAGTGTTCTTTCAGAGGGACAAACACAACACTTTCTAAAGAGTGTGACAAAATGAATAGACATCATCAGAAAGATTTTACATGTCCTTATACAAATGATCCTGGAGTCTAAAGACATCATTTAATATGTACAAGAACTTCAGTTCTACATCCAGCTTCACATGCTAAGCACCATACGTTTAGAAAAAGGTTCATTCACATGTTCTTTGGATCATTAACAGTTTAAGATCTCTAAAAATTGTTCTAGTGAAAAAACAAAACAAAAAACGTTCTCTCAGAAATACAAGACTGAAAAACTAACATGGTGGTACAATGAATACTTTTTTCATAAGATTGTTCTGCTCTGCTTGTTTGGATGGTTAATGGATCTATCTCTCTAAGGCACATCTACCTGGAACTTTTTGTGAAAGCGAGACCCACTGTTAGATGGGTTTAGATAGCACTTTTAAGGCTTTCCTCAGAAGGACAAGACTGAAGAATCCTATTTGGTAATACATTGAAGATGTTTTTTCCTCAGATTGTACTTGCCTAGAAAGAAAACATGGTTCTTCAGTGGTTGTTTGAATGGAAAATGGTTCTAGTTTCCAAAAGCAGTTCTGCTAAGAACCATTGACGAAAAGGAAATCCAGTGAAAGAGGTCTCTATACATAACCTTCAAGAGTTTCCCCATAAACACAAGACCAAAGAATCCTTTAGGGTAGATTTAACTCCTAAGATTGTACCAGTGATGATTGTTTAGAAAATTAATGGCTCTTCTTTTCACCCAGGAGAACAAGACTGAAGGACCATACAGTGCCTTGCGAAAGTATTCGGCCCCCTTGAACTGTTCGACCTTTTGCCACGTTTCAGGCCTCAAACATAAAGATATAAAACTGTAATTTTTTGTGAAGAATCAACAACAGGTGGGACACAATCATGAAGTGGAACGAAATTTATTGGATATTTCAAACTTTTTCAACAAATAAAAAACTGATAAATTGGGCATGCAAAATTATTCAGCCCCCTTAAGTTAATACTTTGTAGCAGCACCTTTTGCTGCGATTACAGATGTAAGTCGCTTGGGGTATGTCTCTATCACATTTGCACATCGACAGACTGAAATTTTTGCCCATTCCTCCTTGCAAAACAGCTCGAGCTCAGTGAGGTTGGATGGAGAGCGTTTGTGAACAGCAGTTTTCAGTTCTTTCCACAGATTCTCGATTGGATTCAGGTCTGGACTTTGACTTGGCCATTCTAACACCTGGATATGTTTATTTGTGAACCATTCCATTGTAGATTTTGCTTTATGTTTTGGATCATTGTCTTGTTGGAAGACAAATCTCCGTCCCAGTCTCAGGTCTTTTGCAGACTCCATCAGGTTTTCTTCCAGAATGGTCCTGTATTTGGCTCCATCCATCTTCCCATCAATTTTAACCATCTTCCCTGTCCCTGCTGAAGAAAAGCAGGCCCAAACCATGATGCTGCCACCACCATGTTTGACAGTGGGGATGGTGTGTTCAGGGTGATGAGCTGTGTTGCTTTTACGCCAAACATAACGTTTTGCGTTGTTGCCAAAAAGTTCGAGCACCTTCTTCCACATGTTTGGTGTGTCTCCCAGGTGGCTTGTGGCAAACCTTAAACGACACATTTTATGGATATCTTTGAGAAATGGCTTTCTTTGCACTCTTCCATAAAGGCCAGATTTGTGCAGTATACGACTGATTGTTCCATTGTAGATTTTGCTTTATGTTTTGGATCATTGTCTTGTTGGAAGTCTTGTTGGTCTTGTTGAGTCTCCCACCTCAGCTGTAGATCTCTGCAGGTCATCCAGAGTGATCATGGGCCTCTTGGCTGCAT
>JAFFST010045089.1:119191-136420 GCA_022414735.1 Noturus placidus | reverse complement strand
TTTGAAATATCCAATAAATTTCGTTCCACTTCATGATTGTGTCCCACCTGTTGTTGATTCTTCACAAAAAAATTACAGTGTTATATCTTTATGTTTGAGGCCTGAAACGTGGCAAAAGGTCAAACAGTTCAAGGGGGCCTAATACTTTCGCAAGGCACTGTATATGTCTGGATGATTCATGGTTATATCTCCCCTGTTAAACAGCTCTACATAGAATGCGTAGGGGTTCTCCAAGAAAGACAAGACAGAAGAACCCTGTACAATGATGAATGTGAATCTTTTTTTGTTTATTTCTGAAGATTGAACTTGCCTTTAAAAATGGTTCTGAAGTGGTTGTTTAGATAGTTAATGGATCTAGCTTTCTGAAGACAGATCTACTAGGGAACCCCACTGTTAGAGGGCTTACATAGAACCTTTAAAGCATTTCCCCAAAGGACTTCAGGTTCTTCAATAGTTCTTCTTATTATTAATAGTTCTTGATTTCTAAAGGGATTCTACTCTGAACCTTTTATGAAATTGAAACCCTCTCCATAGAACCTTTAAGGGTTACCTAAGAAGTACTAATAGTGTATGTCTTTGGAAAAGCAGTATCGTTTAGCAGTCTATTTACATCATATAAGCATTTCAAACTACTCAAACACATAAGTTATCATAAGCATGATGTTGCTGTATTTTTCAAAGTACCTTTCTTTGACAAACACACATTCTTTAGCTTCTATGATAGTTAAGCACTCTGTTGCAGTGTTTTACATTAAACCTTTAAGAGTGCCCTTTAAAGAGAAGTTGAAGAATTTAAGTTGAAGAGTATAATTCAAGGCTGAATTAATATCTAGGTGAATATTAACAAGCATAATTGATCATAATCTGGTCAGACTTGATCCCACTTTAGAATCCAATCCACACGGGATGCCAGAGTTTTTCTTTGGATTCTTGGTTGGCTTGACTATGTTGTCCATGATCTTTTTTTGTGTTTGTGGCCAAGTCTTATAAGGAAAACCGTTCATTAGAAGACGATGAGATTATCCTCTTTGTCATACAGCTGCTTCAGTCATCAGTTCTTATAGGAACACTCAGTACTCAGTTATTACTTCGTGAGGTTCCTGAGAATCCATCTCTCTTTCTATGTCTCCTCATATCTCCCGGTCATCGGCTCATCCCTCTATTTGCACGTGTGAATGTCATTCATGGTCTCGCAGCGTCTGCAGCGCACGTAGCAGCACCAGATGAACTTGCACTCGCAGCGTTCCACATGACGCACCACATGTGTGTTGTATCCACGGCCACAGCACAGCAAGTTGCAGCCGTCCGGCCCGGCAGATGTGCGGTTACAGCGGCGTCCCCGAGTCCCGGCCACGCCCAACCGCCGGTCCTCCATGCAATAATTGGGTGACTTGTTGAGGAAGATGAGCTCCTCCCGGCCAATGGGCATGTGCCGCTGTTCCTTTTCTTTGCGACGGAACTTGCGCTTGGTGCGGTCTAGCACCTGTATGCTATTCTCATAACGGTCCTTTAGGTAGTTGCCTACACGCTCAAAGGATGCCATGGTCTTCCAACATGTCTTTACAGCACAGGAGCCTGAGACGCCATGACAGCGGCAGTCCTTCCACAATGTCTTGGCTACAGCCTACATAAAAACAAAGAGGACATGATTGATGTCAGAGTTAACCTGAATTCACATCAGACAGATGTTTTCCCATGTTGCTATAAAATCATAGCTTACAAACAAGTTGTTATGCAAGCTCAGGTTGCACAGCCATTACATCTTTGTAGATTATGATTTGGTTTTTTTAAAGCACAGCGTATAAAGTGTGGTTTTGTGATTTCAATGGATTTCTATGGAGTTCACACTTTATTCACAGAGAAAGAAAGGTGAAAAACTCGAGAAGACGAGAGAAACAGGGGCAGCGCGACATCTGAGCTCAAGTTTGAGGTGACGTATCCAGTATGAATTTATTCAGGTCATGGATATATTGTACACAGCAGTAAAAACACATGCACAAGAGAAAGCCCAATCTTGCACAATACACTGTAGTGAACAGACATCCTGAGCTTCAAGCAAATAAAATAAATGTCAATCAGCAGAAGAATTTACACGCTTTCTTTTTCCGAGCTATATCTCCAGCAGGCACAGGAGAGCGGAAAAGATATACATTTGTGAATCAATATGGAGAGTTGACAATGATGTTGAAGTAAAAGTTCCCAATTACTCTCATAAAAGTTGAATTACAGCTTCAAATTCTTCACTCAAATGCAAATATAAAGTATAAACTCCTACTTGGTGAAACCAAGGAATGTGGAAAAAACATTAGATAAGGCTAACTAAAAGCAGCTTTATTCCTATTCCTATGTATGTTAGTTAGAATAATAACTGATAACTAGAGATGCACCGATGTATCAGCCGATAATCGGTATCACCCGATAAAGGCAATTTTTCATGTGGCAGTTTAAAAACATCTGATAATGAGAGCCAATTATATCCTATCAAACAAAAGAGGGCGGGTCAACACATCGAATTCAAGATGTATCTCAAGTGGAATGATGACAAAACTGCAGTTTATAAGCTACATACTGTATATATAAACATATTTGTAGAGTAGTATATTTCATATCCAGTTAATGCTAATATATAAAAAGTGTATATTATATATTACCAGTTTGATGTTCAGTGATGGAGTAGAAATGCTTGTGTTTGTGGAGAGTGAATGTGAGACTAACAGGAGGCTTTTTAGACTTCAGTCAATGTTAATATGAATTAATAACATTCAATAAGTTAAGAAATCTTACTTTAATCTTCAGAATTGAGTTCATGTGTTCAAGTTCATTAGAGTAATGTGTTTTGTGTTTATGAGAACAGTTACTGTGAAACAACTTGCTGAAATGGAGAGAATAAAGTTTTTATTTACATTTCTTTCAGAATTGTGGAATTAATTATGAGTCATTTAAAAGAGGGCATAAAAGGCAGATCTATCGGTTATCGGTATCGGCCGATATCACTCTGAATAATCGGTTATCGGTATCGGCTGAGAAATGCAGTATCGGTGCATCTCTACTGATAACGCACCTAGATGAAAACAAATGAATACAAAGTGTGGGTAGATCACAGTGATGGGTATTAGGGTCTCATTCTCATGGTCACATCTGTTAAACTAAGATCTAAGGAGTTTCAAGGAGTTGCTAAATAGCTGGGAAAAGTTGCCTAAGATTTTACAAATGTATTATTATAGAGAAATGTAGTAATGTAATGTCTGAAAAAAGTGAGTAGAATGCAGATATTTTTCTTTTGAAATGTTGCTGGATTGTTTGTGCTGATGATTCTTTGTATTCTACACACAGTGCTCACTGTGTGATGCTTTGTCGTTACAAATCAAAACTATTTTCAGCAAAATCTGCCTTCTAACATTGCTAAATGGCAAATTTGCATTTGGATCAAGAACAGTGGACATAAAACAGCTGACAAATTGCTGCACTTCAAATAATCTGTATTTATGATTGTTGTTATCCTGCTCTCTTAAAATGGTTTCTTTATCAGTATTAGCATCATGTCCAAGAGACCTGTACAGATGTTCCAGAACATTTCTGGATCTTATCCATACTTTCACAGGGACGACCAACAAAGGGTTAATTAGGCCTGTGGGAAACGCTTGGAAATGACTGACTAGGGTTTGACACCTTGAAAAGTTAAGACTACATGGAAACAAAGTTGCTTTAATGTTGAACTATGCGATTTCCCAGCTGACAGTGAACATTTGACAGTCCCAACAGGATTTTGCAGAGTTTTTTTGTAATCATTGTGGCCAAAAATGCTCGATATTGCTGCAGCTTTTATTTTTTTTGTATTTGTGATGCAATTTTTTCTGTGCTTTTCTTGTATAAAACAACTTGAATTAATTGAATACCAAACATAAAATTCCTCCAAATAAGTTTGCTCCACATTAGAACCATGCCCAGACCACCCAGAAATGTCCCTAAATATTCAAAAACATGCTGCTAAAATTGTTATCTGTTGAGTGTATGTCAATTAGGGCAAGAAAGTTATTTGCTACAGTGTCATAAGGTCATTCAGTGGTCACTATCTGTCTGTCTCTCACCTGTCTCCCTGCCTCGCTGTTATGCTGGTTCATAACGAGCAGGGCCTCGTCTCGGTGCACAGAAGCGTTCTTTGTTGCATGGTCAATAAAACGGCGGCTGAACCACGTCCCATAGGCGATGTCATCCGAGCAGCCGCCCCAGTGCCATCCCTCAGTTTGCGAGCCGCTACCTGTTAGCGTGGTGTCACACGAGCACTCGGTCATGTTCCCCATACTGCAAGACCGGGTGACTGAGTGGACCAGCCCTGCCGCCATGATAGCAGAGATGAAAGCTGTCTCTTTGGTTCCTGAAAGTAATAAGATGAGAGGATTGAGAGGAATCACATCAGGCTACTTTATAAACTTGTACACAACTTTTTCGATACATTTCTACCTCATGGACCTACTTTCAACCCAATTAATAGCACTGATTTGTATTAAAGGATGTTCAGGGATGTCCGAGAGCAAAATTTCCTGATGTAGAAACTGTATAAATTTTTCTAAATTAAAATATATCAAATCATCCATGACATCTTCAGAAGGAGGTTGGGTTTTCAAATGTTACCAGGGGGAAATTGGTCAAATAAAGCTGAACAAACACATTACAAACCTTAATCTGTGTAAGAAAGAATAAACAGAACTTTACAAAAGGAAATACTAAGCCACCTTAGAATGGAGATTAAACCAGTTTCAATCTGTGTAATCATCTGACATGATTGTCACTGACCAGTCCCTCCACGATCACAGTAATGAATGCAAAAATCCAGCAAATTCCGCAATATTTGTAGGAGCTTGCAATTTTTCAGAATGACCACAGATTTGGGCCAAAATACGTCATGTGACGTCATCATGACACACATTCAGCGAAAGTCCACTTCAATTCACCTGCATCGAACACGAGTACAGCGAAAAGGTCTCAATTACCAACAAACATCACGGTGAACTATTTTGTACGATTTCAATTTCACCAATTCAAGCAGTTTTCTGTAAAAAAAAAAAAAAAAACCCACAAAAAACTCCACAAGTTACATCACACATTAAAAAAAAAAAAAGCCTCAGCAAACTCAAACACTTTTGGCCGCAACAATCAGACAAAAATCTCTGTGCTATTCTGTATGGATTGACAGATAGACCGCATGAATCTACAGAATCTAGTACAATCTCTTCTTCATACCGTTCTGTGTATTTTTACAACGATCATGTGTGCTCAGTTCTACAAAACTAAAAAGTAGTCCACTTTAAAAGGAAATAATATGATGTGGATACCAAAAACAATCACAAACCTTGAAGTAGATCTTAACTTTATTTTGAACATGAATGTTCAAATGTTTGAGTAAGAGGAATTATTCAAATCCCTCACGCCTACTGAGTGATTTATATACAGGACAACACTTCAAATCTCAGGCACAGTAATAGATAGATAGATAGATAGATAGATAGATAGATAGATAGATAGATAGATAGATAGATAGATAGATAGATAGATAGATAGATAGATAGATAGATAGATAGATAGATAGATAGAGAAAACAGATAGATAGATAGATAGACAGACAGACAGACAGACAGACAGACAGACAGGTAGGTTCTCTTCAGAAATCAGACATGTTCTTTTAAGGAACCTGTTAAGGAAGGAATGAAACATGCCAAGGATTGCTGTTGTATGGAAACAATCAACAACAGGGTAGAAACAGGATGTCCCGAAAGTGTTAGACCACGTTACACCACAGCAAATTTCCAATGACCTTTTTAAATGTATTATGCATCATACTTTTTATCCATTTACAGTTACATATGGAAAACAGAGAGATAAGTTGCATGCCTCTTTTTGAAAGAAACAAAAATAGAAATCAGTACCGTTTACTTGTTAAGTGTGAGGTACACATTTATCAAGCAAACTGAAAGACCAGGACTAGACTATGGCACCAAATGCTGCAGTACGTTTTCAAAGGAGTACACCACCTCAAGCCTAACTACGCCAACCTCTGGTGTGTTATTGTGATATAATCTTTAAAGGTTAGAATCTTTAAATAGAAGATTTATATTCCTTACTTGTACAAATAATCTGGAAAATATGTAGACCATGATTTAAATAAAACACAATGGATTAAGCATGATTTTATAAAAGTTGCTGAGAAAACCCTTTTGGAAACAGACTTTGAGTCCAGAATGCTTGTTGTTGTATGAATGTGCCCCTTGTCAGTCATTTGATAGACACTCTATGGACCACTGTAGATCCTCGGGGCAGAGCTTCACATTGGCAGGAATCATTCAAATGTCTAACCCACCTAACCGTTATCAACCTAAACTTGAAAAAAAAAAAAAAAAAGAACAATCTTACCTAATGTATCTTTAAAAACCTAATTGAGGATGCAATCTTAGAAGGTCTGGAAAGTGCTTGGATTAAACCTGAGCGGTCAGTTTGACATTTAGACATTTAGACTGGAGGATACTTTCACACTAAGGCAGTTAAATCACTGCAAATAGGTTGTTACTACATAGTCAAAACCTGTTTTAACAACGATTATTATTATTATTATTATTATTATTATTATTATTATTATTATTATTATTACATATGATGGAGCCTAGATCTGACATGCCTAAATAAAAATATGTATAATAATATTAAAAGATATTTTGAAATATAATATTTTTTAAACTCATTTCATTTTGATGAGATGAGACGATATGATATGAATCCATTAGACAGTCACAGAACTTATCTGAGGTTTATAAAGTGCTTTCAGAAAAGATACTAGATTGTACTTTTGCTTCCTGCTGGTTTGGTACCATGAATAGAGCGCACCTCTGACAGTAATTTAATTGGAAAGCCATAAGGACCAGTGATGTACCATTACCTTAAATAAGCTAATTACACCACATGCACCTTCTCAGGTAAATGATCAATATTATAGGTACAAGGAAAAAAACAACACAGTTTGGTACCTTTATTTCTGAGAGTGTAGTGATTGTGAAGCCTGTTCATATCTCAGAGGTGTATAGTTGAGGTCATAAGTTTACGTCTTGCAGAATCTGCAAAATGTTAATATTTTTTTTTAAATAAGAGGGATCATAAAAATTGCATTTAGTTTTTTTTTTATGTAGTTCTGCCCTGAATAAACTATTTCACATAACAGATGTTTACATATAGTCCACAAGACAATAAAAACTGAATTTATATCAATGAACCAGTTCAAAAGTTTGCACACGCTCGATTATTAATACTGTGAGTCGTTACCTGGATGATAAACGACTGTGTTTATGTTTTGTCATTGTTGTTCATGAGTCCTTTGTTTAAACTGCTCACTGTTCTTCAGAAAAATCCTCCAGGTCCTACACGTTCTTTACTTTTCCAGCATCTTCTGCATATTTGACCCTTTTCCAACAGACTATATGATGTTCAGATCCATCTTTTCACACTGACGACAACTGAGGGACTCGTACACGACTATTACAAAAGATATAAATATTCACAGATGCTTCATTTTGCACTATATGTAAACATTTGCAATTGTTTAATCAGGGTAGGACTAAATAAAAACAGAATAAAAAATGTCATTTTTATAATCCGTCTTAAGGCGTATGTAAATGTAAGACCTCCACTGTATTTTCCTTCAGAGATGATGAACTATAGCAGTAAGGGGTGTGTTGTGTGGATCTTTTTTTTTTTTTTTTTTCCTTCAGAGATGATGAACTAAAGCAGTAAAGGGTGTGTTGTGTGGATGTCCTCACCACTGGTGAGCTCATAGCCAAACACAGAGGGCTGTTTGCTGGTGCTGCAGTTCCAGCGCTCATGTCTGAACTGGGACTGGCATTCTGAGATGCCCAGACGCGCTCCATCTTTAATGCTAGGCAGCAGGTAGGGTTTCCTCTTACACACGTCCTTCTGCTTGCTGGACAGAGGCAGATTAGCGCAGCCCATCTTCTCCACTACTCCAACAGATGTGATGCCCAGCCACCTGTGCAATAAAAAACAACAACTAGTGATTATAAAAACAACAACCAAGCATGCACTCGTCCTGAGAGTAGGCTCTTCTACAACACAAAGAAGATGCTAGACTACTTACATCCAGCTTCCGTGACAGCATACCGGGTAACCTGAGAGCAGCACGAGAAAAAGAAGCTGGAATAAATGTAATCCCCAGCTGCTGGTCTTCTCCATGTCCGCCTCATTTAACAGGATGACTGCAGCTCCATGGAGCAACTCCTAGCCGTCACATCAACTCCATCAGATATCACATCACTAATCCTTTATCTCTGTAAGATTGCTTCTTCTTCTGGTCTTTTTAATGTCACAATCATCCATTCACTCCAACTACTGTCAGATCCTGTCCTCTGGCAGGCGCGTGCAGAGATATACACACACTGCGGCGCCTCACAGCGCTTTGAACTGTTTCTTCCCCCCCCCCCCCCTCTGTTGCGCGCTGCCGCTTCCTGATTGGACAGAATGTATATGAATATGCATAAGACAGTCGGATTGTGCGAGCTGATTGGACGGCAGGGGGTTGAACCCATTTGTCGAAGCACTTTTGATTAAACGCGATCGCTTTGCTAATAAACTTAAGTGTCTTTTACTTCAAAAAAATAAATAATAATAAATAAAATAAAAAGAAATAAATAAGTCCGTCTAGCATGTCGCAGAAAATGTCTTCTTCTTCTTATTATTATTATTATTAATATTATTGCTAATAAATATGAACAAGTAAGAAGAAAAATTTTAAACTATTTTAAAACTATTTCATTCATAAGGTTTCTTACAGTAATTCAAACATTAAAAAAATAATTTTCCCATTTCCACATAATAATTTAGTCAGTAATATGCTATTATATTCTGAAGTACTTATTTAAAACTGTGTTGAAATGGTGTACATGAATAATAAGTCAATAAACGATCATTTATTTTATTTAACAAACAAAATAAATAAATAAAATAAAATAACAGTAGGCATATGTCCATGTCGCCTTTCCTGATAAGTAAGACTCTATACATTCTGATAAACCTACGTAGGTGAATAATATTGTGAAAATTTTATTACAAAAAACAACAACAACAAATCAAAACAAAGAAACATCCAGATATAAATGACCCGAGACTACTGGGATTGATTTATTTAATAAACAACATTGAATACATGTTAAATACATTATAATAGCACAAATAGCAAATTACATAACTTTCCAGATGTGAGCCAATTAAAAAAAAATAAATAAATACAAAAAAAAAAAAAAAAACAACAACCTTCTGGTTTGCTGAACTCTTCAGCACTTCAGAAAAGTCAAATACCTTTCGGTTTTCTCCTAAACGCAGACACTCTTCCTAAAATAAAATAAAACAAGATATAACAAAGAAAAAGAAAAAAATACAGTTTGGAGTATAAACACTGGCTCCACCATGACAAAAGCAATCCTCATACATTATCCAGGCCAAAATGACTTCACATATAGAATATACTTGTACTCGTTCCAAATTTGAGAATATTTGCATTGTGCGTTTAGATTGATTTGTTTTAATAGCAGTTTAAAACAAATTTAAAAACTATTAAAAATAAAATGGTCAAATTGACACCTACATTGTTGATATAGGTGCACTAGAAGACCACTGGCTATGTGGCATAGACCAAACATCAGCCACATCACAGCATCAGGCTATAAGGGATTTCACCACATTTAGAAATAACCTTCATATTCTAAAATAGCTACTAGATGGGATATAATAAAATTATTATATGCCATGTTTAAACCACTATAATCTCATTGCAATCGCTCTAGAGACCAGCAAAGTTAATGCTCCTTAATGTGTAAATATAAATGTGAGGAAATGAGGATAGGCATGCCAGCATTCCAGGACAAAGTAGAAATATTCATCAGCAACCTGAAACAATACAGCTTTCTCATATATATTTATATAAACAACATGTGCAAAATAGTTTACACTGACTATATTACATTGGCATTTAAAGGCATGGAAATAAAAGACATCTGTAGAAAAATATATGGGTTATATGAAATGTGAGGTATCTTCATAAGACCTTTGGCATTAACGCAACTCAGCACTTGTGAGGGATTGGAAGGTTTGAGGCTAGGGGTTAAACGCGAGACTTCACAGAGTCAGTTACCCGAGCTTCCGTAAAAGTGACGATCCAATGCCGTGTGACATAAAAGGCACTCCTCGAAAACCGTGAAACCTTCCCAGAAACATCCTGGGAACGTTACATGGACATTGTAGAAAGGTTTCACAGTCGGCTTTGACCAGTGTCACACTCTGGAGCTAAGGTGCAGCTGCTGAAGACATTTTGGAAGACTCAACACACACACACACAAAACCCTTCACCTTTACTACAATGCACTGAAGATAATGGCGTCATTTAATAAAATTATATACAACCTATGGCTGGATGGACAACGTACTCTCAACACACACACTTTATTCAAACCAGCTAACAGCTCATTAAGTCTCGGTCAGTGCTGGCTACTGGTCCCGTTGTGGATATAAGGCATGCACACTCGGCTGAGCAGGATCTCAGAGTACACATGGTTCACTGCTCCCTTCACGTGATAGGACGAGCTGGGTCGAGACGACGGCTCTGGCCTCGTGCTAGTCACACTCACGCTCTCTCCAGCATGGCTCACTATCTGCAGCCTTTTGTGGGCAGGCACTGTGGGAAGTGACGGTTTACCAACCTGAAGGAACACAGTGAAAACATTGTGCTGGGGTTAATGAGATCAGATGGTGTTGCTGCCATTTGCTGTGGTGGGATTAGCGAGCAAGGTGTGGTATCTAAACTAATATCCATTCTATGAGTTTGTGTTTGGTTTTCTAAGACTGGAAATTACACAGTGATTTATATAATATAGTGCAGTACTACATTAATAATATAGAGCAGTTCTATTGAATGGGTGTAATCCAAACCTCAATAACCAAAAAAAAAAGAACCTCAAAAAAAAAAAAACGTAATGTTGTGTAACATCCAAAAAACAAGTTAGTTCCTGTTATCACTTATTAAATATGAAATCCAATAAAACAGTTGTTCCCTCACTGTTGCCTCTATTTTATTATTTTTTGTTTTATTATTTCTTAAGAAGGTAATAGGAAGTCTCTCCAATGGGATAAAAATATTACGGACTGCTACAATGCAGTGACACTGGAGACCAAAAACCTACAAAACTACAAATCTCCTCACAGAAAAGTCACAATATCAACAAGTACACATTTTACAAGTCCATGTGTTAGTTGTTACTATAGAAATAATAACATATTAGAAAGAGTGCGTTAATGTATGGCAGCTGGAGCTACTGTCACATCTGCTGTTATTGAAAATTAATCAGCACTTTCTGAATAATCAGAGAATTGAACTATGCTGACACTGGAGATTATTTTATACTATAATTACACGTAATATTTTTTACAATTACATTTTCATACACTATTTATCCATTTTGCTTCCATTATGTTGTACTTTTGCTATAGTTACAATACTTAGATATAAATTTCACCGTCACTTTCATTTAGTCTTATACATTCTCATGTTTCCTTCCCAGTTTGAAAAATTCTTTATCATGAGGTTGTGACAGCTGACATGGAAGAAGCCTCATTTTAGGACACTGTGGAGTGCAAACTGATTGTCTCGAGTAAATATTTACAGTCAATAAACATGAGCAACCCCATATAACCTGGCAAATATCTGCCTGATTGCTTACAATGGGGGAGGGGGGGATCCTGGTTTGTCTAAACAGAAAAATCCTCTTTTCAGGCCATGGGGTTAGTTGTGAGAATTTGATATTCAAGCCTGATTCACTTATAAGCCAAGTGAAATGTAGTTCTACATGGTTTCCGTCAAAAAGTAGCTTAAAGTCTCAATGTGAACCATGTGATAACGTCCACTGATTAAACTACACTGGGTTATAGAAAGCATGGGGTGTTCTGCTGTATTAGTGGATAAAGTTAGCCATTTTTTAGGCCCATATGGAAGCAAAATCCACCACTTCACACATGTTTCCTCCCTCATCTGCACCCAACCTGTTCTTTACAAGCTTATAAAATCCTGTCTAATTGCTAAGATCACATTAAACGATCCGACGGCCATTTTATAGTGGAGTAAAAAGCAGCATGAGTACTCTTTAAAGCTATATTTATTGGGCTGTGTTTCCAGAAGGACTTGTCATATGAATGGAAGATGTTGGATTGGAAGAACATTGTGCGTCTCTCTCTCTCACTCTCACTCTCTCTTTCTCTCTCCCTGTGTCTGTCTGTCTCTCTTCCTCTATCTCTCTCTCTCTCTCTCTCTCCCTCTCTGTGTCTGTCTGTCTGTCTGTCTTCTTCTCTCTCTGTCTGTCTGTCTGTCTTCCTCTCTCTGTCTGTCTGTCTCTCTCTCTCTCTCTGTCTGTCCATTTCTCTTCCTCTCTCTGTGTCTGTCTGTCTGTCTGTCTGTCTCTCTTCCTCTCTCTCTCTCTGTCTGTCTCTCTCTCTATGTCTGTCCATCTCTCTTCCTCTCTCTCCGTGTCTGTCTGTCTGTCTTTCTCTCACTCTCTCTTTGTGTGTGTCTGTCTGTCTCTCTTCCTCGCTCTCTGTGTCTGTCTGTCTGTCTGTCTCTATCTCTCTCTGTCTGTGGGTGTCTGTCTGTCTCTCTCTCTCTTACACACCCACATACTCTTTCTCTCTCTGTGTCTGTCTGTCTGCCTCTCTTAGTCTCTCTGTGTCTGTCTCTTTCTCACTCTCTCCCTCTCTCTCTGTGAGTCTGTCTGTCTCTCCCCCTCTCTTCCTCTCTCTGTATCTATCTGTCTGTCTGTCTGCCCCCCCGTGTGTGTGTGTGTCTCTCTCTCTCTCTCTCTCTCTCTCTCACACACACACACACACACACACACACACACACATATATTGAAGACTGGAGTAGTGCCTAGCCTTATGTTCCAGAAACATTAGGTTTACCCTGAAAGGTGGTGAGTCAGCTCATGTGCTTTCTGGGTGGTAAATGCAGCCCATAATTCTATAATTACTGAAACAAATCCATGGCATTAGCACACAGGCCACTGCTGTGTACTTTGGCTCCTTGTATTTTACACACTGCTAGAATAGATTAAGATAATAACCCCAGCATTACAATATCAAAAGGAATATTACGCAGAATAAGTGGTTAGTTTGTTTATTTGGTAACTTGCACGGTATGAGTGAGGCATTTCGTTATCATTTCAGGGTTAATGTGCATTTGCTGACCTCGACAACACTGAATCTCCATTTGTTACGGAATATCCACAAACTCCTTATAAAATACAGCAATGTTCAGGTCAAGGTATGAGAGTGGATGATTGCAGGCGTACCTCGTGGAAATGGCAGGCACAGCGGCCCTGAAGAAACTCCTTATAGCGGCCCATGGTGATGCTGAACGTGTCGATCACCTCGTAGCTGAGGCGCTTTGCACTTTCCAGAATGTTCTTGTTCACACTGTAGAGGTCCTGCACTCCATTCTGGGAGATGAAGACAGAACATAAGGTTTAACCGTACTAAAAAACTACTGCTAAATTTTCCGGACAAATAAAAGCAGCTGATTTTATGAATATAAAAGCAAAAGGATCATTTTTCATCCTCGGTCAGTTTTATGTGAAATGTTTATTTTAACTGCTTATAATTGACATGAAGTTCGATGTATTAGATATGATAAAACTGTATTGCTATAGAATCCAAATCCACAAACGCTTGCAGCTTAAACTGTCATCAGTTTGGCTCGATGTGGGGAACACCTATAGGTTCTACGCAGAACTCTGCAACACAAATTTCCATGTACAAACCCATTAGAGAGCTAAGAATCCTTAAATTGCTTACATTAAAAATCCTTAAATGAAACTAATTATTAATAAACTGGTTATACATGTATATGAAACAATATACCTGTATTTTTGAAACAAGAGACAAGTAAAAATGTAATATAGATAAAAGTTTGATACCATTATATCATTATGATGACATTTTTCACCATAAGCCATGATTAGCTACAGTACAGTAGAATATATTTCCATATTTAGCCGACACGAGCGTTGCAGCACTCACCAGAGAGAGAGAGCGAATGCCGTCCACTGGCAGATGAAACCCCATTCCTAAAGACTTCACCACCACCATGATGTTCTGCAGCTTCTCTCTGGAAAATGATCGAAACCAGTTACGCTACGCTAAAAGTGCACAGTTGTAATATTTGAATAATCTTTTCACTCAGGAGGCAGTGGCAGGGGATATTTTATTACGTTTTTATTAAGACTAGAGTCTAGCTTTATGATTTAGAGAGCTGCTGTAAGAAATGGTATTTGAATGACATATTATACATCAGTCTATCACTTTTCCACACGGTGTATTCAGATCCAGTTCTACTTACTTCAGAGAACACAGTCAGGATCATTATATGTTATGTTTTAAAATAATTTAAAAAATGCACCAGTAGAAGTAAACAGGTGTGTGTGTGTGTGTGTGTGTGTGTGTGTGTGTGTTTTACCTCTCAAGGACCTGCTGCATGGTCCTCAGATGCTCCACACTGAGCCACTGGACCCCTCCAGCAACCAGCACTGTCTGAGGGGAGTTTTCCAGAGGTCGTGACCTGCCATGGGTGACAGCCAACATTGCCAAAGGTTAAAGTTCAATGCCACATCTGTGAGAGGGAATCATCAGCTCTTCACTATTAACATTTGTATTATCATTTGAAACTAATCATTAAACTAATCATTACTAAATTGTTCTTAAACGGATTATTAAATTATTACTAAACAGAGAATTTCTTTATGGATTTTTGTTTATCGGAAACAATATAGATCTTGATCATTCTAAAGACATGTAGGACACAACATGCAGCTCTCTTGAAGACCTAACATCCTTTCCAAGCGTTCCTGACTTTCATCTTTTACATTTTCCTTATTTAGCGATCATCCTGTGCTCTTATTAATGTTTTCTGCATGGCAGTAATACTAATCAAAATGCAGTAAAATATTAGAAACTTCAGGTGTAGTAATATGTATAAAATATCTTGACTAGTAATATGTAAAAACTCATATGTAGTCAAAAAAAGTAAAAAAAAAGTTTCATTCAACACATCCTAACTGTAAAAGCAAACCTGTTCATTTCCACTGCTTAGTTCCTTATGCATACACAGACACACACACACACACACACACACACACACACACACACACATGCACGCACACGCACTATAGCATCTGTGCGGCATATCTGTGCCCACATCTGTAGCTAGAAGAGTTCAGCAGCAGTAACTTTTTTACACTCCTTGATTACTTACACAGCTCACATCACATATGACAAATGCTTACATACATATAACCTTTTAACCAAACTGACACATTCACAACTTTCAGCCCACAAATGTCACACACACACACACACACACACACACACACACACACACACACACACACACACACACACACACACTGATCATTCTAATACTCTTATAGTGCTTATACTGTATGTCGCGTGCAGACTTAACCGCCTTTCTAACTGACCCTCAGAACCATGAACCAATTAAACTGAGTTCTCAATTCGGAAAGGTCAGAAGCTGTAACAGCAGCTCTAACTGTAGTAATTAAAATCACAGGTTTATATTAATGCTGTCGTTATAATATGCTTTTGTTTCTATAGTAACAGCTAACTCACAAGACTTTTATGGTGGACACTCCACATAATCTATCCGTTTCCCATAGCACTTATCATACTCAGGGTTGTCGGGGAGCCTAGGGAACTCGAGGCACACCCTGGACAGGGTGCCAATCCATCACAGGGCACAAATCATACACACATTCACACGATACGGACAAATTGGAAAGCCTACAACACATGTCTTTAGACTTGGGGAGGAAACCTGCAAAGCACAGGGAGAACATGCAAACTCAGCGCACACAGGGCAGAAGTGGGATTCGAACCCCCAACCATGGAAGTGTGAGGCAAACGTGCTAACCACTAAGCCCCCATACCCCCCTTAACATAATCTAAGTTTATTATAATAAACTTATTTTTAAAATGTGCTCTTCATTAACAAATAATTTTCTGTATGGAGACATTTAGTTAGCATTAATGGAAGGAGTCTTCAGTGTCAGTGTTTTATAAAAGTTTCCCAATGAGGAAATGTTTTTCAGGATAAAGGACTTTTTTCTGTTTCTTGGGCATTCTTGCCGTTTATTGGTTACATGACAAGTTTATTAACTCCAAAGTGCGGGAATGACTTTATATACCTCTTATAACCTATTGCTGTTTATAGCTGCTATAAATGGAAATTGTTTCGAGAATTTCTGTGGTAAAAGAGTGAGTAAAACAGAAGTTGCTGTTATTGGGGTGAGAAACAGTGTTCCTCTTTGTGTCGGGTCACATCACATCACACCCTTCTGTTGTTGATTATTTCCCTGACTGTTTTATTCCAAACATATTAAGCTCAGCAGGTACATACATGAATTTCGACTGAACTGAACTGACAGAAAAACAACAACTATAATTCATAGGAAAAAGCTGGTAGACGTATGTAAATGAGAAACCCATTTACACAATCTTGGATAGAATAAAGGTGGTGAAAACAACATGCAAATGAGAGATTTGTATGAGGAACATTCACTGTCATATATCAAGGAGGTAACTTGATAACTGCACCATACTACATCATTGTCACATGACCACCTGCACCTGTATCACGTTTCTGTTTAACAAGCATTCCTATATATAGCCAATGTTTGCACTGCTTCCTTGTCTTATGTATTGTGTATTTTGACCTTTGTCCCTCTACCATGGTTTGTTTCATCGTTTATGTTTAGCCTTAGCCACAGTATTTTGCCTAGTTGTCTTAGTTGTCATTTGTTTGTTTATTAAATGTTTGAGAATCCGCGCTTGCTTCCATCTCTACCTTTGAACCGTGACATTCATGCAAGAGCTAAGTATAGTAATTGAAGAAAATTTAAATTGATAATATTATAATTTTGTAATATCAAGAAGGTTAAATCAAAATTGAAACAAACAAACAAACAAACAAACAAACGAAAAAAAAAAACATTCCCATTATTGCCACTTGGTAATTTTCTTTCTTCAAATGGCAGAAATGAATTACCCTCAGTTAGTACATGTCTGTCGGTTGTATTAATCTAAACACTGAACCATCACTCTATTTGCATAGAGACCCAAATT
>JAFFST010045089.1:100773-119171 GCA_022414735.1 Noturus placidus | reverse complement strand
AAAAAAAAAAAAAAAAACGTTTGTTTTTTGATCAGTTCAAAAACCTTTTAGTAAATCTGTTTTAGGAAACCAGAACCTAACCGTATTTAAATATAGTTTATGGCACATGTTTTATGTGCACATGATGACAATCTTGCGCTAGTTATGTAAGATACTGTTTTACACAATATAAGGTATTCGGACAAATCTCTCACAGAGATAAACATTCACACACCCACACAAATTGTACATGCACGCATGCGCAGACCTTTCTATGAGCTGTTCCAGCGCTTGCTGGAAGGTGGGTCTCTGTTTCCTGTGCAGCCAGAATTGGGGGTAATAGGAGTAGCTGATGAGTGTTCTGCCCTGGTTCAGATTGTGGTAGATGATGGTATCATGAGCCTTATCCCAATCCTCCAGTGTAGTGTTTACTCGCTCCATCAGGTAGTACATCATCCCCCGGTTAGTAGAATCACCGATGAACAGGACCTGAGAGAGAACAGGTATCACACGGTCACCCAATCACACCACAGATAACAGAAACATGAGCTGAGCCTTCTTATTATTATTATATAGCTGTATCTCTGTAGTTATAAAGACTCCTTAGCAGTTTGAATTTTTATTTAGTAATGCAAAACATTTCTTCATGCTTTACTCTCCAGAATGTATATGCCAATTTATTTGTTTTTGTTTCGTTAAAGGAATAGTCCGGTGATTTTCTGCTTAATCTCTCTCCATTTGTTGCGTAGTTAGAAGAGATTTTACAGAGAAATTACTAGAGAGATTGCAATAGATTTGGAGTTTTGTACATATTTTCTTGTACTGAGAACAAGAACAGAACAGAAGATGTACTTGCATCTCAGGTATAATGGAGGCCACTTGCAGAATTCCACGAACATACATTTCAAATGTGTATTTTTCAATAACAGCACATCCTGAACTGCAACTTGGGAACTCTATCTCCAATAGTTTGTTCTTAGTTAAAGAACAACGCATCATAATTTATACACTACTGTATATGGCCAGAAGTACAATATGTGGACAGCTGACCATCACATCCATAAGTGCTTGTTGAACATCCAATTCCAAAGGCATGGCATTCTGGGAAGGCTAGATTTATTCATTACTAACGCTGCCTTACATCACATTAAGTGTAAAAAAAAAAAAATCTGAAAATTATAACAAATATGTAGACTGGACTTGTGAGACAGACATGCATCATGATGTGCACACAGTTACACTCAAGTCAGTTTGGCAGGAACAGTGTGTGTCTGACCAAAGTCAACACACACACACATCCTATCACCATGGCATCGGAGACAAACAGTCCGGATCAAACTTCAAATTCAAGCCGACACACACTTCTCCACACCCCGGTCCTCCCCCCATCCTCCCTCTCTCAGCCTGCTGCCGTGGATCAAGGAAAAGAGGGATGAAAGAAAGGAAAAAGAGAAGGAGGCAGTGAGTAAACAAGTGTGGCATTGTATGGGTTTTGCACAAGCTGGTGGAGATCACAGCCTCTCAGCGGCAGTTCACATGTCCATGGTGGACAAGTCGGAATGACAAATGCCAGCATTAATCACAACTGATACACATGTGTGTGTGAGTGATGAAGAGCAGCTCCAATTTCTTGTATCCATGGTCATGGTCATACAACACACACTACAAACACTCAGACAATGCACCGATTCATTAACTAACGAATCTGCCATCTCAAACAAACAACTGTGACTCATTAAAAAGAAAATCATTGTTTTGCCAAGCTAAATCTCCAAGCCATTAAATATTTTATTTTTGTCTTTTTTCTTTTCTTTTTTTTTCTTTGTGTATTAAATTTTTTATATTTAAACACAGACCCTTTGGTATCTAAAGGCACTTTCTATCACTCTTAAATACAAATAAAATAAATAAATAAAATAAATAATAATTTAAAAAAAAAAGATATTCCCAATGTTAAAATGCAAAACAAATATACAACACTTTAAAACAATTTCTTTCTTTTTTCCTTTTGTAGATCGTGTGCATTAAACTTACTTGAGAATTTAAAGAAAGAAAGAAATAAATAGTCAAAGAAACCCAAATATTATACCACTGGCTGATTTTCTTTATTTATTTTCTGATTACAATTATTTTTTTATTTACTTATTTAAAAATTCTTTAATTTATTTTAAATGTATTGGTTAAAACACATCATTATGTATGTTGTGGTAGGAAAACCCTTTCCGCGCACCACTTTCGTAAAATATATTTACATTTTCTTAAAATTAAAGTGTGTTATTTAATCAGAAAACCCAAATTCTGACCAAAACCTAATTATTCATCGTTCTTAGCCTAGGCTGCTTTTTAAACAAATCCTGAGCTATTCCCAATGACTCACTAACATTCTGTGGACTATTCATCTCCAAGACCCTGAGAGCTCTTTAACCGAGGACGTGGGTGTCACAGCTGATCTAGTGCCTCTTAAATCAGGATGTGGAGGAGGAAAAGTCCTGCTGAGGAGCCAAGAGAATGTATCGTGCATGTAGAGAATCAGGATCCAAGTTTTGGCTCGGAGGTCTGAACCTGCACTGCTTTTAATCTAATCATTTATGAGCGCTCTTATAAAAGATGGATGTGGAGAGAGATTATTTTCTCCATCTATATCCAGATAACGAGTGGAGGAGATTAACTTGCCCTACAGCAGCATATAAAGTAAAGCACTTATACCTATAGCAGTAGAGAAGGAAAGAGGGAGAGATAGACAGCAACTTCTCAATTAATCTTTTCACCCTCCTACCAAATCATTCACATCTTTGCTACAATCTGGCCTCTAGAGATATTCAGGATAACGATGTTCTTTATTAAACATGTGCACTCTAAAGCTCATTTTGCCATCTATTAGGTCGAACAGGTCGAACTTGGAAAACATATTTAAAGATGATCTGCTCTTAGCAGGCTGTAAAAGCCATGGTTGAAATGTAAATATTTGGCATTTGCTCACACTTAATTTAGCATAAGTGTTATATTTTATAGCTAATTAAGTCGATAAATAGTGAATCCAGCAGTTATTTAGCAACATTAGCACTTCATAGGTGTTATGGTCTCATAATTTTTCCTTATGCGAAGAAAAGAATTTCACTGTGCATATGTATATGTGATTAATAGACTCATTATCATTATATCGGCTGTGCTACCTGTTCCTTCTCAATAACCAATGTTTCTGTATATTAGTATAAACACTTGCAAATCTATCTGAATATCCGTGCATCATACAGATACTTAATTTCACATCTTCTTTAATACCATTTTTCAGTGTACAAGTTCCTTACTGTCGTTTTTACCAGTTTTTTCTTTGTATGGCGCAACATTTAGACTTTGGTATTATTCACTATTTTGCATCTAAATCTATTATTTTAATTCATTAATTAAGTTGAAATTTATTGTTAAATTGTTAAACAATCAATTCGACATTCCAATGTTGTTTCTTAAAGATGATGTTGGCTAAATAAATAAGCAAAAATACAAACAAAAATATGATATAAAATTATATATATATATATATATATATATATATATATATATAAAACAATTAAATTCATTGTTAAAAAAAATCCAATACATATTTTGATATGATAAAATTGTTCGTTTCAACAAATAATTTGCATTTTTGCCCAAAATTACATTTTTGCCCAACATTAAATATGCAAAAATGTGTTAAGATATTTGCATGAATTTGTAAGTGCACTTACATGATTGTGCCAAACTTTTACAACTTTCATTTCTTATAACTTTTTTAAAATTTATAAATGTAATAAATATGTTGTAAAATACTCATCCTGAGTATTACAAAGTATTCCTTAATTACCAAAGAATACTGTTCAAATAGTTGAAAAGCTGCTGTATTCACTACTGATATACACATACAGTATTAGCTATGAGTTAATAACACTGAAGTGTTATTGTTACCAATTGTTACCAATTTCAGTTAAGAATATGAAGTGATCAGGTTAATTATCTTACCTTTTTGTCCATCATGCATCGCTGCAGCTGTGGCTGCTCCAATACAGGGTGGTAACAGCTGTTCGGTTGCCAGGCAACTTCCCGCCAATCACATGTCCTGTTATCTGAACAGCTAAGGCATGGCACCACCCAGCGCCCTGTACACAACCGTGTAGATTTTCACAATCTGATGCATATCAGTAGATTTCCAATTAAACTCTAGATCTTTAATTCATGCGGCTGCTCAAGATTACTGATCTATCTGTGAATAGATAAATAATGTATAAATGTGAATAAGTAAACCTGTGAATAAATGAATCATCATTATAAACTCGAGTTATGGTATGTAAGCAATGTTTTAATAAGCTGAGAGATGGATAAAACTATTGTGGTGTAATGTGCAGGGTCATGTTTCGGATGAAGGATCTACAATATGGGATTCATTTGGAATAGAAAAGGGATTGTAAATCTTGGTTCAATTGAGAAAACAAAAATGCATTAATCATCATGACTGAGCAAAAGAAAATAAAGGATATCTCCAACCAAAAAAGTATGATGATATTTTATGTTTAAGTGTAATATCTCTTCATCTCACACACCAGCTTATAGTCCCCCTACATTGTTAAAAAAAACACACACAAAAACACTACGGATTAAGGAAGACACTTCTTTCCAAATAATTCCTGATAAAGTTTCCTTGTGTTGACATTACACTATATTACATTGATGTTAAATGCATTGATTGGAAATGCACTTTGTAAAACATTTTGAAAAGTTGGTACCCCATCTAAAGAGAAGTGCAATAAAACTGCAATTTATGTCTACTACACACTACTAACTCAAAATCTAACCAAATTAATATAATTCAATTGTGCTCATTTCTAAAGCAAAACCAGTCTGTGCTTTATTATTATTATTATTATTATTATTATTATTATTACTCAACAGAGCTTGAATCTGATTGGTCAGAAAGTTGATTATCAGTGCTTGCAGACTGTGAATCAAATCACAGATTAATACTAATGCACTACCATCTAATATGTTAGAACATGCCACCTTTTGTTTGAACCCACCCATTTTAATCAAGTGATCGAAAATATTGGAACATATGACGGATAGGTGTTTCTTGCTGCCCAGTTGTGCCCTGTTAAATTGATTGTTTAAAGAATTAATAGCGCTGGACATCTACTCTTGGTTTGTGCCCTAGGTGTTATCTTTGAAGACTGCATTTGTTGTTAAAAAGGATAAACCAACATGAAGATCAGAGAGCTGTCTATGGGAGAAAAGCAAGCCATTTTGAAGCTGAGAAAAGAGGGAAAATCAATCAGCACCATTACAGAAGCATCGGGCATAGCCAATACAACAATTTGCAATATCCTGAAAAAGAAAGAAACATGGAACAGGTCAGCTGAGAACAACAACAGCAGCAGTTGACGATAGAAACATTGTGAGGGCTGTGAAGAAAAACCCCAACACAACAGTTAGTATCACCAATAACCTTCACAGGGCAGGGGTGAAGGTATCACAATCCATCATGTACAGAAATATAGAGGTCATACCACATGATGTAAATCAGTCATCAGCAGTAAGAATCGGAAAGGCAGACAGGAATTCGCAAAGAAATACAGAGATAAGCCAAACCGCACTGGAACCAAGATTAACCTCTACCAATGTGATGGAAAGTCCAAATTGTGGCGAAAGAAATGATCTGCTCATGATCATCAGTCAAGCATTGTGGATGTAGTGTCATGGCCTGGGATTGCGTGGCTGCTCCTGGAATAGGCTCACTAAAATTTATTGATGATGTAACTCATGATGGTAGCAACAGAATGAATTCAAAAGTCTACAGAAACAATCTGTCTTCCAATTTACAAAGAAATGCTCCAATCTAACTGGGAGGAACTTCATCATCCAGCAAGACTACGCCCTAAAACACACTGCCAGTACAACATTGGGTGTGGGGGGGCTAGGGGGAACTGGAAGATTTTAGACAGACCAAGTCAACCACCAGAGCTTAAGCCAGTTGAGCAGCATTTCATCTCCTGTAGAGGATACTAAAGGGAGAGATGCCCTGAAACAAACAACAACAACTGAAAGAAGCTGCAGTTCAACCCTGGAAAAGCAATGCAAAAGAAAAATGCAACAGTTTGGTGATGTCCATGTCACCAGCTTG
The DNA here is from genome assembly GCA_022414735.1 of Noturus placidus. Taxonomy (NCBI): domain Eukaryota; kingdom Metazoa; phylum Chordata; class Actinopteri; order Siluriformes; family Ictaluridae; genus Noturus; species Noturus placidus. The sequence continues at coordinate 113,041 of JAFFST010045089.1, read as the reverse complement.
ATTGCAAGCAATACATATGCAACCAAATATTAAGTGTTATTTACTTTGACTGACTTTAAGACGATATGTTCCATTACTTTTGCTCGCCTAAAAATTAGGTGGTCTGCCACAAAAGGTGCCATGTTCTAAGTTGTTTAACACATCTAAATGCAAATATCAGGAAATGAAAGCTGAAATTCTAATCTGTCATCTCATACTCGTCTGTTGATCTCAAAACCAAAAGTATTCAGTGTATAGCAAAGACAATAGAATCGGCATTGCTTTTCCAATACTTTTGGAGGGGATTGTAAATGTATAATAACACCAAATTCCCAGGCACTTGGTGACATTTTCTGTAAGGAGATGTTTTTTTTAACATTTTTGGAAGGAGTCTCCAGTGTCAGAGGTAAAGCTGTAAGTTTTCCACCATGGGACAGACTTTGCATTTTGCAGTTAATAACAAGCTGCATATCTTTAGGTCTAATTAACTTCAATAGGAACTCACTAACGTAAGTATAAATCTGCTATAATATTTATAACATATACAGCTGCTATAACATAAGTGATTACTTCTTTCGCAGATGTTCCACAACATTAACTGTATACAACAATAAATATATAACAGAAACAATGTGCAAATTAACTTTGGCCTAACAGGAGTAAAACAATTCAGGAACTGTGTTATAGAAAAATAATCAACTCTGAAGTGGTAATGCCCTTCTGCTTTGCATTAAACCATGGGGTCTGCTATTATTCAATTCATTTTTATTTTAATATTTCCTTTAGTGGGATTATAAACTAGTATTAGTCTTTCATCTGAGTTTACATATTTTTTTTTACATTAAGCTTTTGTTTAGCGCAGACCGGGTAACACTTGCAGACAAATGTACATATGTTCAGTCTGAAAATATAACTAGACATTATTTTTACACAAAAAGGACCCCAGGGTCAAAATCATACATCGTTTGGGAGTGAGGAAATATATCAAGACCATATCACTAGGAGAGCATTTGCACCACCTGTTTTATCCACATTTGAGTTATAGATGCGTGCATAGCATTGATTGGGCTGTAGATCAACAGTGACCAAAGGGAGTCGTGTACTATAGTGTACTGTGTCACAGAAAGTTGCCTCAACTCACCGGGTTCATCTCCTGAAGAGCAAGGCAGAGATGATTTGAGCTCAGAAATAGGCTCCAGGCCACAGGGTTGATCAGGTCTGACCACTAGGCCACAGTCCTGCAGGCAAGCCAGAAACAGAGTGTGAGATGAAGTGAAGTAAACTTTTATGCACTGAAGACAATAAAACACAGCTGTCTTAGGTTGATTTCTTTCAGTGTTTATTTTCCTGCTCTAGGCTTTTCTCTCCTTCTCTCTTTCGCTGTACTAAATCAAAGCGGGTTAACACCACCGACTGCCCCGCTACAGCCCTGCCAGCCGTCTGGTGTCAGAGGTCAAACTAACTGAAGAGTATTGAGGAGGCCGATGTGACCTCCACAGGCCCCGGTGGGAGCCATCAGGTCTGGTTCTCCTACTGAGAACCGATCACCCTCTTACCCCACTACCCACCCTGCCTTCACCCACTGCGCTTTACACAGAGGCTTCACACGGCCGCGTTACATTCACCATCGAGCTGCCGCTGCTCTCAACAAAGTGCCACAAGACAACTTAACAGGGATTTTCTTGTTCATACCTGCGGTCAGTGTATCCGCACAAACACGGGCGGACTTTTTGATTCAGCGCAGGGCCGCATAAATCAGCGTGCTCAAGCGGCGGAAACTGATCGGCACTTTTCTTCTGCGCACTCGCCCAGAAACCTCACACCCTCACGCTAAAGAAAAACATTTGTAATTACAGGACATTTAGAGATGGATCATTTTTCTTTCTTCTTCTCCCCATGTGTCATCTCTGCATTCGCTTTGCCAGAAAAGGAGGTCAGGTGCCAATAACTTTGAGAACAGTGTTTTATACAAAAAAGTTGCAGTAATTAAGAAAACAATCTATGAAAAGAAAACATGTTCAAATAAGTTATTGCTTATATTATTTATCAAATATACATACGTATAATTATACAATTAATTGATTATGAATACATTGTAGAATACAATATATGCTTTTTGGGGTAATTTTCATATAATCATTCAGAAAATGACTGTATTCAGTTTAACTACTGCCATAAACAACTGCATAATATATATATATATATATATATATATATATATATATATATATATATATATATGTAGTTATAATATAATAAATAATTAATTAATTTAGTAAATTGTCTGTACATATAAACAAGAATTAATATTATATATATATATATGTTAAATATAAGTGTGCAACAATTATTAGCACCCTTTTAATCAATACAGCTCCGAGTCTTCTCCTATAATGCCTGATGAGGTTGGAGAATACACGGCAAGGGATCTGAGACCATTCCTCCAAACAGAATCTCTCCAGATCTTTCAAATTCTAAGGTCCACACTGGTGGACTCTCCTCATCAGTTCACCCCACGTGTTCTCTATGGGTTTCAACTCAGGGGACTGGGATGGACATGGCAGGATCTTGATTTTGTGGTCAGTAAACCATTTTTGTGTTGATTTTGATGTATGTTTTGGATCATTGTCCTGCCGGAAGATCCAACCATGGCCCATTTTACGCTTTCTGGCAGAGGCAGTCAGGTTTTCATTTAATATCTGTTGATATTTGATAGAGACCATGATGCCATGTATCATAAAATATCCAGATCCTCTGGCAGAAAAACAGCTGCAAAACATTAAAGATCCACCACCATATTTAACTGCAGGCATGAGGTACTTTTCCATGTGCACCAAAACCACCCAGGGTGTTTATTGCCAAAAAGCTCTATTTTGATTTCATCTGACGATATAACCCGATCCCATTTGAAGTTCCAGTAGTGTCTGGCAAACTGAAGACGCTTGAGTTTACTAATTGTCATGAATGACCAAGGGAAGTTGGCCTATGTGTTACCAGGTATTTATACCCGTGTGAAACAGGAAGTCAGGGTTTGACAATTTCCTGTTCCTAGTCACCCTGGTGTACTAAAAAAGTCAACGGGAATATCAATGGGAATATACTATATATTTTTCACTTATGAACTCTTAAGGGTGTCAATAATGATACAACAAACATAACTAGAGAAAAGCTAAATTAAAAATGCCATAGTGCATATGTGTGTCTGCCACTCATGTCTATTACAGTACTGTAATCTCCAGTGATCAAAGCGTGGACCTAAGCCGCGCCGATAGAGCCATCCGGATTACCCTCCATTAGATCAGTTGCCACAGTGCGTACTTCAGGAACAGCCTGAATTAAACCCTTAACACTCCTCAACAGCCCTCCAGCTAGCCCTTATCTCTCACAGTCCACTTTCAAGTGAGTTCTCAGAGAAAAGTCCACCTGGACTACAATAAGCTTGATTAAAGGACAAAACCTCGATCAGTGGCTGCTGTGAGATGCAGTAATGAAAGCAACGTACAAGAGATTAGAAAGTGTTGCTCCTTAAGCAGACAAAGAATCAAGAGCAATCAAGTATTTTGTAGATCAGATAATTTATATCTATATATAATTTATAAATAATTTATCGTCCACCAGAAAAATAATTTTAGATATTTGCAGTACTAGGTAAGACATATTACTTGGCATACCGTAACATTAACCCCAAACTAGTCCTATTATTCTTTGTTCATACTCCTCCTAGAGGGTCAATTTCATACCACATTTGCTCACATTGTGCCAAGATATCCATGATGCTAAATTATCATGATGCTAAATGTTGCCATGGGAACATTTGCCTGGGAAAACAGGAAATTTGTCCTAATTCCACTGTACATTATGCAATGTGGTTCAAAGTTCACATGCATGTTCAGTATCATGGCAGAATAGCTCAGTGGTTAAGATGTTGGACTACTGATTGGAAGGTTGAGAGTTCAAATCCCAAAACTGCCAAACTGCCACTGCTGGGCCCTTGATCAAGGCCCTTAACCCTCAACTGCTCAGATGTAGGTTTCTCTGGAGAATGCCAAATGCCGTAAACATAAACAGGCCAAAACCATCTCATGAAAAAGACACTCCTACACCCTTGGTGCTTGGACCCACCAATTCCTGCTTACAGGTGATGCTTTTATAGCAAAAAGAACCATTATTTGAATAACCCTATTTTTAGAACCCTATATTTGAATATAGGGAATAAACAATAAGCTAACAATAAGAATAGCTTCATATTTTCCTTTACATTGACAAAGATTAAATTATAGCTGAGCAAGTGGACTCGCACATCCCAAACAGAGATTAGCACTGAGGAAATCACACTAGCTGATTGGAGCAGGTGCACAGTTGCCATTTTAGTCCATTTGTGGTCACAGAGTGAAGTAGCCTCCCATGTAATCCTTCAGAAAATAGGATTAGAAAAAAAAACTCCAGCCTGTGATCTGATAGAATGGTGTATGGAGTCTAGGATTAAAGTTAATCTAAACCATACAGAGGTCAGCCACTTTGAGAGCAGCTGGAGAAAATGGCAATGATTTAAAATCTGTCAGGTCTCTTTATATAGAGAGAGAGCAGGGGGGAAGACAAAGGGGATTCGGTTTCATTGTAATTGGACTAGCCATGTTTGGTTTGGTCGAGACACTGTGTGGATCAAGAAAAAACAAAGGTGAAATGGTTAAAATATGTCTGTAGAAGAAGAGAATAGAGACGAAGAAACCATAAGCATGGGATCCATTAGCCATGGATTCAAACCAATCAAATTATATTCAAGTGATATTTTGAGCTTAAACATTTCGGGACACAGTATAGTTTTATTTTGTCTCACTGTATTTTTTCATACATGAAATGTTTTCTTAAGAAGTTCTTTTTTTCCTCTCCCTTCAAAACACTAGATTCAAAATTATCGGCACCTTGTTACTAATATATCCTGGAGAGAATAACACCACTCAGACTCTTCCTGTTTGGAAAACACAGGAATTTAGACCAGATCTTCCTGGCAGGTTTTTCCATAGTTCCAGACTTTTGGCACTTTATTTTATTTTAAAATGTTTTTTCAAAAGAGACATCAAAGGAGTGAGAGTGTGTTTGCATTTATTTAGAAAAATCCTTAAGGGCATGCACAGTTTTGCCTTTTCTTTTTATTTCTTGAGAGAAAATAATTTAGAAAGGTTTTTAGAGGAAATGAAAGTAGTTACAGGAATGGACAATTTATAGGAAAACTTTATTCATTGTGAGTAATGACTATTTCTAGCTGCTGCAATAATTTTAGAGTTGACTGTATGCATCTTTAAAAAAAAGTCAACATTTTTGTGGCAAATTCATGGAAATCATTATCAGTGTCTGTACTACAGCATTGTTTAATTCTCAATTGAGGTGTTGATTGATTTTGTATTCTATTATATTAATGTTATAATTTCTTTAGTCAGAACTTAAAAGTATGATGGACATTCGACATAAACAGATTTTTAAAAAGTATCATTATAATTAGTATTAATATGGTGAAATTTTCTCTAAGAAGACGTTTAGTTAGCATTTTTGGAAGGAGTCTCCAATATCAGCACAATAGCTGTCTATGGATGCGATAAGATAATTGATAAGGCGAGCTAATTAACCCCAGTATTAAACACAACTATAAATTGATTTTTAAAAAGTGTCTATTTTTTTTTAGATTCTACATATCATTTTTACTGACAATAAAAATAGACCATAAGAATCAAGAAGGATCAAGTATTTTGTCGATCAGCAAATTATTTATCGGCCACCGCTTAATCCCATCTCTAATTCCAATTCATTGATTGAAAAAATAATGATCCAGGCATGAGTGGTTAAAAATACTTTTAGATATTTACGGTACTATTTAAGTACAGTAGATATTCACAGTACTGGTTGAGACATGTTACATTTCATACTGTAACACCTGGCTCAGGTGGTAGAGTGGGTTGTCCACTAATCGTAGGGTTGGCGGTTCGATTCTCGGCCCATGTGACCCCATATACTGAAGTGTTCTTGGGCAAGACACTGAACCCCAAGTTGCTCCCGATGGCAAGTTAGCGCCTTGCATGGCAGCTCTGCAACCATTGGTGTGTGTGTGAATGAGACACAGTGTAAAGCACTTTGGATAAAAGCGCTATATAAGAGCGCCATTTACCATTTACCATAAAACTAATCATATTATTCTTTGCTCAAACTCCTCATTCTTTGCTTAGCATGATGCCAAGATATCCATGATGCTTAATTATAAAAATAGACCATAAAAATACAGATTTTTGGGGTTTTTTGATGCAATATTTTAGAATTTTTAAAGAGAATTTGATTAGTCAGAAGACCCTTGAAGATACTGTTAACAAAACAATTTTAATATAGTATAATCAATATACTTTGACCAAAAAAATGAAGCTGATCTAATGATTAATCCTTTTTTTGTCATTCTTTAATGAAACAAAAGTTTTTTACATTGGCAAACTGGTGTGGAATAAGAGGAATGTAGAACTCTGGGGTGGTAATGGTAACTCTGCTTCATGTTGTGCCGCATCACACCATGCCATCGATGATTATTATTCTACAACAGCACACACTGTGATGTTTCATTCCTTACATTTTGAACATATTCTCTCTATCCCCCTGTGTACATCCATGTTTGAAAATTTGTACCTGGACTCATACAGCCCTAGGATCTCATTCCCTGTTAATACCCACTGAGAGAAAGGAATCTGAGTAAGAGGCACAGACTCAGAAATCCATCAATCCTGAGACACAAGAGGAATAATAGAATACGAACAATACTGACAAAACCCAATGATATCCATATGTTGTCTCTTTCAGACACGTCACTATCAACTATCTTACTCTGGTTTTTTTATTACTTCGTGTATAAAAGCACACATGGATACGATCAGCTGGGACAGATGCCAGGCATCATCATACTACTGAGATGGGAACAGTGTTAAGGTCAAGTTCTGTGGAGCTGGTCTCTGCAGCATTGCTTCTACTTGGATTTCACTTAGAGGATGCTGAAAGAAATCACTGACAGCTAAACTCTAAGTAAACATATGGAAGTTAGAAGATAACAACACAGACACACATTCACTGATACATCCATAATTACTGCATATCTGCAGCGCTCAGGGGAAAATGGCGGAGAAGGAGTGATTACTACAGGAAGACAACAAAAAGGAGGAAATCGAGCCTACTTGCATGTTCATTGTACAGACCATTAACACAGAACATGTGAGTAAAATAAAGATGATAGAAAAACAGAACAAAAGTCTGTTTTGGTTTTAGTATAATCATGATAAATTGACCTGTAGTGTCTTGAAGACTTTTTTCAGAAGTCATTCATGATACGTGACAAACCTGCCTTTACTGTTATTAAACAAAGACAAATGTCAAGTCAAGCTGCAGACTGACTTGGATAGTGATATAGAGGTGGATAGATAGATGGATGGATAGTTGAATGGATGGCTGAGAGACTGGATGGATGTATGGCTGAGTGACTAGATGGGTGGATGCCTGTATTGCTGGACGGCTGAGTTACTGGATGAATAGATAGGTGGATGGATGGTTGAGTGAGTGGATGGATGGATGGATGGATGGGTGGATGGATGGATGCCTGTATTGATGGATGGCTGTGTGACTGGATGAATGGATGGATTGATGGATGGCTGAATGACTGGATGAAAAGATGGATGACTAGATGGATGGGTTGATGGATGAATGGATGGCTGAGTAACTGGATGAATGGATGGGTGGGTGGATAGATGGATGGGAGAACAAATGTCAGCTATTTGTTGCAATTGCTTTACAAGTCACAACGAAAGCTGATGGAACTAGGTCACCTGAGGGGATTAATAGTAAAGACCTCTGATTGTATGATCAGCTCACAGAGTCCAATTTCAGCACAGATCAAAGCATGTATAATCAGATTAATGTGTGCAGGTTGTAACATACAGTATTTTAGCTGTCTAAACTGATTACATCCCAAATAGAGTGAAATAACACATTACAGGCATGTAATAATATACAGCCAGAAGTCATGCAGGGAAAGAAAATAAGTAGACACTCATAAGCTTTATGTGCCAGAATGTCTTACTGTCTTCTGTGCATTCACACATGCCCTAATCAGTTATATACACACACACACGTATATAATTCCTTTTACACCAAAGCAATTTGTCAACAATAACAATTATCATTGAAAAACTATAGATCATACGTTTTATTTATTCATTATTAAATTTTGTTGAACATCCATGAGACAAGTTAGTTCCTGTTATTGCTTATGTAACAGAATTATTTACACAAAAAAACTCTCCCATAGCAGAAAACTTACTGACAATTACAAAGCTCTGACACTGGACAGTCCCTCCATTAATGATAAACAAAGGTCTACCTTTCAGAAAGCCTCACCATATCAACACTTATACATTTTAATTTCTTAAACAACAATATTTGAATCCAATAAGGAGTCCAATAATAAATCCAAAATATTTGGATTACATGGAACTAACGTACTGTAGAAACAATAACACATTCATATAAATGATTTAAACTACAACCAATGGCACGATCTGCAGAGCTGCGCTTATAGAAAACTAATCAACCTTCTTATCAATCAGATTTGAGAATTCAACCATGTTGTGTCACACACACACACACACACACACACACACACACGTCTATAACTGATTTTTTGGGTACACACTGGTGTACCATGGTGGAGGGACATGAAAGCAAACATTTGATTTTTACACAGTCACTGGGACACACAGTACAGAGCTGATCCATCCTGCGACTAAGCTGCTGAGACCGAAAATACACACTTCAGAAGATTCAGAAGACTTGTACTGCATCCAGTAACCACCTGCAGTCCTTGATGTGAAAGAGCTTAGATGACATCATTCAGGCTTTTTTCTTCATCTTCTACAAAATCATTAGTTCTCAGTTGATGATAGACTGGAGAACTAATGACAGAGTTGTGTTTCCTTGCTGAATCACAGCTGTGTTGATGAGGAATGAAATCACTCCAGCTTATGTTCTGCATGCAGTTCCTGGCAGCACGCAGGCTGTTCTGTGTCAGTACTATATGACCTGATTACTTCAGAGATCCGCTAATTTCATCATCATGTCTTTTTCATGTTGTATTAGACAATATGGGTACCAGATAAACACAGTGGCCTTCATGACACTCAGCAGAGAAACAGCAGAGGCGCTTGAAAGTTTGTGAACCCTTTAGAATTTTCAATATATCTGCATAAATATGACTTTAAAAAAAAGTCCTAAACGTAGATGAAGAGAACCCATTTAAACAAATGAGACACAAATATTATACGTGGTCATTTATTTATTGAGGAAACTGATCCAATGATGCATATCATCTTGAAGCTACTTTGTGCAATGAAATTTTTAGTTTTCTCTGCGGATGTGCCTATTTTTTACTTTAGGAATTGAATTACTGTATATGTCACATGCAAAAACATTTTGGCCAAGTGACCCTTGTTACTTGTACTAAAACTGCTCTGTATTTTAAATTATTTATGGCAGAGGTTCTCAACCTTTTGTAGCTAAGGCTTGCCTAACCCCACCCCATTTGGCGACATTTGGAAACTTGCTAAGGCTTGTCCAAAAACTCGCTAAATTTGTCATTAGGCACCTTTTTTAAAAAGAAAAGTCACCAAAGGTGTCTGAAAAGTAGCTAAGTTGGCAACACTGGTCTGCACTGACAGCACACACACACACACACACACACACACACACACACACACACACACAGTCATGTTGTTTTATTCAGTGCCAAAACTTCATATTAATGAGATTCTAGCTTTGGTCTGGCAATGAATCTCTGAACACCAATATTCTAAAACTATAGTATTTCTACTACAAAGAAATTGCACGTCCAGTAGCCAGACCAGTACCTGTTACCATTTACACACACAGCTCCACCAGCATTTACAAAGCCACCAGAGTGGAAATCTTGTTTTCAGCATGAGGATGTGTGTAGTAAAAAAATGTTCCACTTCTCCTCCATTATGCTCTACAGCTCTGGCTCTCTACACTGATTCCAGATGTGTAAAGCTTGTCAACTTGTTCTCCAATTCTAGACCTGGCATGGACAAGCTTCCAATCAGACACTCAGAGCCAACGAAATGTAAGAAAACGCACACAACAAAGTATTCGCATGGAGGAAAATGAATGTAAAGTTGCCCAGCGTAACAACACCACCACCACCAACAACAGCTACACCAACAACTCCACCACAAACAACACTACTACCACCTACAACAGCTACACCAACACCAACAACAGCTACACCAACAACTCCATCACAAACAACAATACTACCACCAACAACAGCTACAACAACACCAACAAGAGCTGCACCAACAACTCTACCACAAACAATGCTACAACACCACCTGCACCAACAACTCCACCACAAACAACACTACTACCACCAACAACAGCTACACCAAGAACTCCACCACAAACAGCAAAACTACCACCAACAGCTACAACACCAACAAGAGCAGCACCAACAACTCCACCACAAACAACACTACTACCACCAATAACAGCTACAACATCAACAACAGTTACAACAACAACTCCACCACAAACAGCACTACTACCACCAACAACAGCTACAACACCAACAACAGCTACAACAACACCAACAACAGATGCACCAACAACTCCACCACAAACAACAGCTACAACAACACCAACAACAGCTACAACGCCAAGAACAGCTGCACCAACAACTCCGCCACAAACAACACTACTACCACCAACAACAGCTACAACAACCTGTCCTGTTAAAGCGCTGTATGGTCTTGGTTACCGTGCTGCAGCTCAGTGTCAGGGTCTTGGCAATCTTCTTATAGCCTAGGGCATCTTTACGTAGAGCAACCATTCTTTTTTTCAGATCCTCAGAGAGTTCTTTGCCATGAGGTGCCATGTTGAACTTCCAGTGACCACTATGAGGGAGTGTGAGAGTGATGACACCAAATTTAACACACCTGCTACCCATTCACACCTGAGACCTTGTAACACTATCAAGTCACATGACACCGGGGACGGAAAATGGCTAATTGGGCGCAATTTGGACATTTTCACGTAGGGGTGTACTCACTTTTGTTGCCAGCGGTTTAGACATTAATGTCTGTGTGTTGAGTTATTTTGAGGGGACAGCAAATTTACACTGTTACACAAGCTGTACACTCACTACTTTACATTGTAGTAAAGTGTCATTTCTTCAGTGTTGTCACATGAAAAGATATCAAATATTTACACAAATGTGAGGGGTGTACTCAGTTTTGTGAGATACTGTGTGTGTATATATAGATAGATAGATAGATAGATAGATAGATAGATAGATAGATAGATAGATAGATAGATAGATAGATAGATAGATAGATAGATAGATAGATAGTGCATGAAGTAACAACTAAAATGAAATTTGTCGAGACTTCATAGAAAAAGAACACTCTATAGGTTTCTTCAGTGGGACTGTGCAAAGTTAAGACTTCTTAAAGTCTTCCTTACTTCCTAAAATACTTTATCACGATCTGAAAGCACCCAAATAAGCCTTCAAGGGCACTAAATTTCTCGTCTAAGAGTGTGCAGGCAAACATCTGCTGTGGGTGGCAAAAATCTTTTTCATGGTTTTCGCTCTCGTACTCTTTCTCACTCTGAGCCCAACTCCAATAGACTTCAAGCACTGAACCCCAGATCACATGTACACACTGGCTTAGCTCACAATCCCCTCACAATTCCACACACCATCCTGATAGATCACAGAGCCACAACAGAGACCAGTCTGCATGAGTTTATATACAGATGGACAAAGTAAAGGAAAATCTGGTAGCTCTGTTCTACTGTAGGGGACATTTATTTATTTTTGCCAGCATGCTCTGACTCCACTTGTGCTTGCAAATCAGTACAAAGTTCTTCTGATTGATCATCCTGTGGTGAAACACATGGAAACACTCATGGGTGTGGTCACTTCCAATCACTTCCAGGGTGACTCCGCCCCTATCCACAGTGCACACAAGCTCAATGAATGAATTGATGAGGATGAAAATGATGTAAATGACACACTATGTCCTTCACAGTCACCAGAACTCAACATGAGTGACATGTTGGTCAGCATCCTCAGAACGCCAACCGAGGGAATATCTTTTGGCGTCCATCCATCCAGTATAGTTTCAGAGACATACAGTGGTGTGAAAAAGTGTTTGCCCCCTTCCTCATTTCCTGTTCCTTTGCATGTTTGTCACAC